>JAQHUG010000509.1:528956-571589 GCA_028555095.1 Dicrostonyx torquatus | reverse complement strand
TGTGTGTGTGTGTGTGTGTGTGTGTGTGTGTTTTGAGACAGGGTTTCTTTCTCTGAAGCTTTGGAGCCTGTCCTGAAACTAGCTCTTGTAGACCAGGCTGGCCTCCAACTCAAAAAGATCCGCCGAGAGCTGGGATTAAAGGCGTGCGCCACCACTGCCCAGCTTCGCCCTCCATCTCTTTAAATATTCTTTAATATAAAAGTACTGTCTGTGGGGGAAAGTGAAGAAATACAATTCTTTGTAATAATTCAGAAAGTTTCAATAAGCCCACTGAGTGAAAACACCTTTGAAAGTGACTCAAAAGGGCCAGGTCCTGCGTGGGTGGCCCCTTGCTGTTCAGCCTGGACATACCAGTCACAATCTACATCTGTCAGACTCACATTCTGCCCGAAATGTGTGTTCGTTAGGGCCTTCAAGGGTGAGATACCCGACTCCACACCATTCTCATAAGTGAGGTTCATTATAGCATGTATGAGTGTGACAAAATGTTTATATATATAAAAAAAAACCACCAAGGGAGTTCAGTGTCAAGTCCAGTGCTGCAGACCTTCGCTAAGCATGCACCTTGCGCTGAGTATGAAACTAAGTCCATTCTTCCTCCCTGACAGGGTTGCAGAGTCACATTCCTCGCCCGACAACCCGTAACACTCCCAAACACACTCATCATTTCATCCTGACCCACTCTGTGATCCGACAACCCATAAGACCCTCCCAAACACACTCGCCAATCCATCCTGACCCACTCTGTGGCCGCACTAACCCCATCACTGCAACATCTTAAGCCCACTATCTGATTGCTCCAGAGAGAGAATTTTCAATACATTTGCCTGTGTCTCTCCGCCTGGTCCACTAGGTCCTTCTGATGGCTATTAGTCCCCTCAGTGAGGACTGAGGACCCACTCCTGCAGGCCCAGTTCCCCAGCATAGGTTCTTCTCCAGGGAGGGAGGTTCACTCACTGTGCCTCCTTCGCCTCGATCCGCAACGTGGTGACTACAGTCCTACAACTCCATCATGGTTCATTTCAAGAGTGAAAAACATAATAATAAAGAAAGACTCTATATACCAGCCCCACCCACTCCTGGTTTTCAACAGCATTGGTTTTACATAGTTCACTTATTTATTCATCCAACAAGCTACACACTTCTCTATACTGCCCATGGCTTGGTAAATCCAGACTGGAGTGGAAGGTGGCAAAGCTGTCTGCTGTGGCTGATGGCCTGAGTTCAATCCCTGGCCTCAGTCCACATGGGCACTAAGTGCTGCAAGCTGTCCTCTCTCTCTCTCTCTCTCTTTCACACACACACACACACACACACACACACACGAGAAGAAAGGAAAATGTGTAGTGCCCATGCACACGTTGCATTTTTGATGCACGAACCAGGATTCATTTCTCTCTCTAACATCTCTTTAGGTGGGGTCTCCTGTGGTCTCCAGGTTGGTCTCATGCTTTCAAGCTCAAAGCAATCCTCATGCCTTGGTTTCTGAAGGCTCAAGGACTACAAGAACATTCCGTCGCGACTAACTAGGACAGTCTGCAGCTCTGTCACGGGATGACTTACCTCCAGGTTGAAAGCTGAGCAGTCTTAAACAGCAGATTTTAGAGATCGGCAAGTCAGGGACTAGTGAGAAAATTACATAAGAACACCAGTGGACACCTGAAATGTAGCAAGCACTGGACGCAGGCACCGCACTTCCTGGGGCTTTCCTGAGCTAGATGGGCACACATCACTCTCAGCCACATTCTAGAGGGTGCTTCAATCTGATAATTCTTCTCTAGCAGTCTTGGTTTGGATGAGGAAGCTTACAAGATCTAGATTTCACTGTTCCTGTCAGTGCGGTAAGCCTATAATAACCCTTGGCTGGCAGGAGACACAATTATCAGCACTTGCCGTTTGAGTGACATCCAGATACCCACCAGGCCTAAGACAGAGTGATTGTATCATTTCACTTCTCGAAGTTCCAAGTTACAAAAAAAGAAATAATGCTTTACTCAAGTCCTAAGTGAGAAAAGTTGGCTTTTATTGCTGTTTCCTTAAGAAGAAACATTAAATATTTGGATGCAAAATTTCCATGGGAGCATCAGAAAATTGAGTACAGCTACAGGATTCCAATCAAAACGACAACAACAACTAGCAAAGAAAAGTAAATAAGTATCCTTGCACTTCAAACAAAGGTACGGGGCATGCTCGGAGGCTAGCCTGGAAGGAGGAAGAGCAAGAATGCAAAATGCTTTTATGACTAGAAAGTTCTGGGACTAGTGTCCGGTTTGCAGCTCTTATTTATGGTCTCACCAAGAAAGCAAACCTGCCCAAGAACAGATTTGGTTGGATCTTCTAGTGAGACATTTCTGGTTTCTGATTGGCTGTTCAAGGAGGCACAACTGACAGCTAGGCCGAGACTGCAGGATACTAGGTTAATACAGCACCCCATGACAAGGGAGAGGCAGCCCTTGTCCCCCCAGGGAGATACATCTACCTGTCTATCCAAGAGACCTTAGAATTACACACCACAAAATCATCCTTCGATCACGCTGCAATCAAAACCTGCCATCTTTGTGGTCCATGTACATTTATGTATTCTGCAATCTTTGATTCTTTGCCAAGCACAGGACCTGCATCTTTATGATGCACAGAGAAGGTTTTTTTTTTAAAAAAGTTTTTCAATGACTTAAAGATGGTTTAAAATATGGGAATGTTTAAAACCAGCTTTCCTGTCTGACAGCATAAACTCACTGTACTGAGTCTAAATACCTTCCTAAAACATCCTTGATTTGTTGCATAGACTTATCTTTCCATGTTCTCTCTCATCACTAAGCCAATTACGATGGACTTATTACCTTTGCTTCATCTGATTTCTCTGGACTTTGTTAAAATCATCTCATCACTCACAATGAACTCATGAGATTAGGGAATTCCCCAGAAGGGCACAAGAAATATTTCTGGGGATCTCCCATCTGCCTTAGGAGTTATCCGTTCACATACGATCCTCACCAGATGATGAATATAGACTTGTAAGCATTTGAATGGGGTAACAGATCCTGTGTTGTATGGCTGTGACCACCCCCCAGCTCTTTGTTCATGAGGCTGTAGTCAGCTGGTTGGAGGAGAGTTTCATATTTCACTGCAATCCCACGTGAATTATTAAGCATCATCTCCCAACATCAGGTCTTACAACTCGTGTTTAAAGTGAGACATCTTTGAAATTTCTTGAAGCATGACTTCATAAATAGATAATATCCTTCCCATTAGAACTAACTGTATGGATTTGTGCTTGTGCCTAGATTTTATTTGTATAAAGGACAGTGAGTGTCCCATAACAAGTCATTCCTTTTCATAGTGCTAATTGAAATATTTTTGTTTCTGTTATTTTTTAAATCAATTAGGTCTACTTTATCATTTCTACATAAAATACTTTTAAATATCTTTCTCAGTATGCTGGGTATGTATTTATAACCCTTAATTTAAAATTGATGGCTACAATGCGGACTACAAAAGTTAATTGTTCTTTGTTTAATGCCATAATTCAGGGTTTTTGTTTTCAAGAAAGACTTGAAAAATGTAGTTTGTTTCTCCTACAAAAGATTGGATTGTTTGAAACAAAATATTTATCATAGACAGTTCAAGCTATATCAGCAATAAGAATAATAGTGGGGAGATTGAATATCCTCATGCATGTGTGTGTATACATAATGAATATGAAATCATCTAATATGTATAGATGGGCATTTTTTGAAACGCGGTCAAAGGTAGAAATCAGTCTAGGAATGTGACCAGATCAGTGCCTTCGTTTGGCTCAAACAGTCCAAGCTAAAATAGAACTCTTAAAGGAACTTCACCATGACAATAGCTGGTTTCAAGACTTGACTCTGAGCAGAGCTGGCTCTGTCTTTCAAAGCTGTGCTGGAAAGACAGCAGCTTCTGCTCTACTAAAGATCCTAAGCAATTAACTTTAGAAATATTACACCGACCCTAAAATAGCTCTGACGAATACTTTTTATCACTGTTGTCACTCTGTGCTTAATCAGCCAGCAGCTTAGAAAGATCTGGAGATTTACAACGTTGTGAAATTGTGAATTGAGGTTTTAGGAGTTTGACTCTGTTTTCATCGGCAGATAAATTAGATAATCACTCGTGAGGGTCTAGAAATGTTTCCTAACTAAAGCACTTTCCCCTGGAGGGAACTCTACTGTCATTTGTTTTTATTTTCAAAATGAAAACAAACAGAACTGTGGTTCCCGAAGACAAGAATGACTTCAGCCCGTTTCTTTCCCCCAAACTCACATATATTCAGATTTGGTTAGATGGAATATAGATCCAGTCCCTGCCCTCCCCTCACCCCCATGACTTCAATTCCTGCAAAATGTATTCACTTGCTGTACAGTAATTAACAGCTCTTGACTGGAAAACTGCCAGCATGTACAACGTGACACTCTTCCTTTGAACACTAACAAAGTGCATAAGTAATTTATGTTGGATTAAATATCCCTAACAGGGACCCTTAAGTAACCCAATCACTTTAAACAGGCTCCACATGCAGGCTCCCGAGCAGTGAAAATGTCAGACAGTGATAACCCACTAATAGCACAATTCTAACTATATTCCAGCCATTAGCATTTTATGACATCAATCCTCATTAAACCTGGCAAGGAAAAAGATACTAATGTTTCCCAATTTTACAGCCAAGGTGGAGAGAAATGGAGAAAATGTAGACAGGTGCTGTCTCCCAAAAAGGATTAACATTTTTTAAAATGTGGTAGCAATTTTCTGTTAGTACCTTTGTTTGCATTGAAAGGGAGACAACAAAGAGGTAATGGCTACAAGGACCTCGATGGAATCCAGCCAAGAGTGAGAGAAAAGGCTGGTGTTCCAGCCATTGTGCACACTGCGAAAGCACTGTGCCAACTCATCTTCCAAGCCATTATATGAAATTTAATTTAACCTGCTATGCAATTAATTCAGATGTTCAGCCTATTTTTCTCATGGCAGAATCCCTCACACAATGCCTTATTTAAATATTAATCAGTCCTCTTTCAATTAGGACTAATTTGCTTCACAGGGTTTCTCTCATCTTCTGATTGCAGGAAAATGGAGGTAACTTGCAACGTTTGAGGATAATTAACATGGTATTTTTATAATACTGATACATCAAATGGGACCTTAATGAACCCCGCTGATTCCATTTAGTAAAGCATGCCTCAAAGTTATAATCAAGAGGGAAGCCATTGCCATCTGTTTAAAATACTAAGGAGCACAATTTAAACACAAAATGCTTATTTCTCTAAACTGTCTATTGGAGAGGTCTGCAAAAGTCATTTTTCTAGGCAAACTAATTGTACAGTATTTTAATTTGAACCTTTTATTGCACATATACCAAACAGTGACATCTTTAAGATGTAGGGGCCCTATTTAATTAAATGTTGACAACCACAGAAATAAGTAATGTTTGTTAATGTTACTTTTTAAAAGGCCGGCTGCACAGTTACAGCAAAAGCAGCAGCAGCGTGTGCTCAGAAGCTGTACGCTACTAATGCTTCTTATACTCCACAGCTTCCCCTTTAATCTTTGAAGAACTTTCCTGAACAAAAGCTGCCGGCCTTCTGTGAAGTGGAAAGGCAGCACACGCTGTTCCTCGCTTTTCACGTCACAAGGCAAACAGGTGAACGTTTACTCATGGCCGGTGGTTGTCAAAATGTTCCATCTGCTTCCAGGCAGGTTGAAGGTCACGGTTTTAGGCTTTGCACTGCTGTTCGGGAGTTCCTTGGTAACATCCAGGTGTGGGAGGCCATTGGCTTCCCAAGTCATTATCAAAGCATTCAGTGTGTTCTGATGGCAATAAAAGAGGATCAATAACAGATTGCTTCTTTACAATGTTGACACTGGCCCCAAAGATTTCCTCTGTTAGCATGGGAAGGTGGGCAATGCCTGTGTGTGTTCAACATGAGAAGCCTCATCTATCCTCATGTCTTTTTGCTCCCCAAACAAAAAATATCTCAGATTGGAATCTCTGCAAGAGTATCGGTTGAGTGTGTAAGATGTATTCACAATATACAGGATCTACTAAGATTTCTCTGCATACTGGCCACCCTAGGGTACAAGGCACATCCCAGTGAAGAATGACAGACAAGCAGGAGAGCCAATGGGTATGGGGATAAAGGAGAAAGCACCCTCTCCCAAGTGATTATCTAGATTGGAAAAAGGGTGGACTAGGTTGAGGCATTGTGGAAAATAAAACCGGTAATTAAGGTTACAATATTTCATCAGTTTTAACAGTAAACAGAAACAGAAACTGAATTTCTGTTTCTTTGAGTCTGAACTCTTTATGCCAAGTTCCAAACGCTTATCATCCCAGTATATGCATAGCAGTACTAGACCAAACCCTTCAGCCATTATGGATTTCAGTTCAGATCCTTATGCCAATTCATACTACAGTCCAGTGCACACCCCATGACAGGCACTGCCTACGCACTTATGAACTTGTGAATACAAAAGAGACAACCCCTCTCCCACAATCCCACGGCCCCTGTTTGAAGGAGCTTAAAATCTATTGGATAGCGACTGTTGATCCAAATAGTAAGGGATTCGTGAGTTATCTTCCAATCACACAGATTCAAAAGGTGTCCGAAGTTGGTGTAAGGATGGGGTTGAAATAGAGAAGGCTCATAAGTGGAGAATCAAGGAAGGGCCCTCTGCGGAAGTGACATTGTCCAGCGTCAAGGAAGGCCGGGCTGGGGTGGGGAGACTGCAATCTTGTGGTTGGATGAAACAATCTGCTGAATGTGGTTAACGTTAAAAATGAACGTATTAAAAAGCCAGAGAAAAAGAAAAGGGGTATTGGAGAGATAGCTGAAGGCTACAAAATTCACAGAATTGAGTTCCTGAAAACAAGCTGATCCCCCGGGGCACACGAGTCCAAGGAAACTGAGACCTGAAAATCATTCAGCATCTACTCTTTCAAGCATAAAGGGGATACGAGAAGAGTAAGAGGGAAATCGTGTCAAGTTGGGGAGCTTCTGAAGTGAGCAAGACAGGCTGTGTCCATGCTTAGACCAGCCGGATCTGAGAAGGAAAGATAGGGTTGAAGGAGAGGTGCCGAAGGTCTTACAAAGATTCTTCAGTGGCTAAGGGTGTTCGAGCAAGGAGCAATTCGTAGGAAGAGTCTAGAATTTTCTTAGGGTCCCTTCAAGCTAAGAAGTGGAGATGAGAATAATCTTAAAAATAATACTTCTCTCTGTACTATTTACTGGGAAATTTATGTTATGCTGAGTTATCTGTGACGCAGTAACTAGTATTAACGATTCCATGAACGGGATCAGAAGGCAAATGAGAAGAAAGTGACCTCGTGGGGAGAAAACCAATGATCAACTAGACTGAAGAAAGGGGGTTCCCAGTCTTGAGCTCTGCTGGTGGCTGCTTTCTTGCAGTTTCACTAACAGACTTTTCAGGTAGGACTTAGGAGCATCTAGTTTCTAACTGTTGTGGTTTCCAAAGCCTCCACCCTCCTTGACAATAGTAGAAGCTAACACTTGAAATTGCTTAGTGAGAGTGAGGAGCCATTTAGAGCTGGCCAACATCCTGGGAGGTACTACTATCCCAGGTTCACAAAACAGGGAAAATAAGGCAGACTCTCCTTGGCAATTGCCCCTAAACCATGTATCCAGGAGGCTGAAGTTTTGGCTAGGCCCTTCTACTTCAAGTTTTATAGACATCTTGTCTTTCATTTCAAAGTACCAGTGGACTTATAACCCAAAATGCTTAGACACCTGTTCTGTAAGACCCTTGAGGGCAGGCATCACTCATTAAGCACGAAGGAACAGTGAACTTAGCAGACATGAACTCTGGAGTCATCGGTGGCTGACAGAAGGAAGAAGGCAGGCATTTCTAATGGATAGAGATCTCAGATTGGGATGGTAGCTCCCTTCTGTAGGTGTTTGGCAGTGATGGGTGCACAACAGTGTGTACATGTAACGACACACAAGCAGTCAAGTAAGCGGTCAAGGTGGGGAATCTGATCATAATGTATTGTTATGAAAGATCATTGCCCACGCACCACTACTGAAAGACAGAACTAGTCAGCTGGGCTTCAGTCCAGGCATGAATGTAAATGTCTTCTCGGGAAACAAGGGATTATATCCAACATCTCCAGCACGTCAGTAGAAGAAAGCTGTTTATGTCAGAGCCCAAATGGTTGTGTGGTCAAGTAACTTATGTAATCCCTAAAGCAGTGGCTCTCAGCCTATGGGTCTTGACCTCTTTGGAGGTTGAATGATCCTTCCTCAGGGAGCCCTGAAGACCACCAGAAAACACAGATATTTACATTACAATTCATAACAGTAGCAAAATCACATTTAGGAAGTATCAACAAAAGAAATTTTATAGTTGAGAGTCACCACAACATGAGCGACTGTATTAGAGGGTCACAGCATTAGGAAGGCTAAGAACCACTGCTCTGGAGGGATCCAGTGCACATGCTGCAAGGAGGGCTTGTTTGGTTGCTCCTGGACTCTATCAAGCTAGGTTGTCTCAGCAGAGATTTCATTAGCGACCTGTTAGCATCTCTTGCCCTCTCAAAGGAAAGCAGCTAAGCTTCCTATGAAACAAGCAGAAAAAAAGTGTAGAAAATTTGAGAGCAATCTGATTTTGACTCATGCAGGGACAAAGTGTAAAGGGACTTTATAGGAATGTACCACAGCCGCTGTCCCTGCCTGTGTGACAGGGGCTGACTTCTCACAAATGCCCATGACTTCTTCAAGCGCTCCCATCCAATTACTTATCCTCACAGCCGGAGAGATGGTATCTCCTCACAGTTTAAAGACAGAATGGCTGCCAACAGGCCAAAGAGATCATTAATAAGTTAACTGTTACCAGATAAGATTGAAATCTAGGCCAGTCCCATTTTAAAGTAATCTCTACTATAATTACTAATACCAACTGCTGCCAAAATGCAAACTGACTCAAGAGAAGGTGAGGTTAGGGGTCCACTCTCATCCACGGGATTTCATAGCTGATGCCTGCCCCGTCCCTGACCCTATTCCTCCTCTCCCCTCTCATTCTTATTCCAAAGCAACACAGAATGCTAAACTGCACGACAAACAAAACTATTCTTTACAAAAGCCTGCCCCTTAAGAATGAAAACTCTCTGGCTCATTCTGACACAGCATCTAAGAGCATAAGCCTGCTGCTTGGCATGAGACACGAGGAAGAGAAATATCCAGCTCTCTGCCCCTCAGTGTAAACAAATTTAAGATGGCTTTTTCACCGGCATCCATCGACACTCTCGGATCAGTCTCCAAATGTGTGTTAGAACCTGAGCAGAAAATGAAAAGCGAGAAGCAAAGACAAGAGAAAGTCAATAAGCACGTACAAAGCTCTCGTGCACTGGACACCTTTCAGAGGGCTGGAGTGCTCATTGCATCCAGCACCCCTCAACCCCAAATGTCCTCTATAGTAAGAACAATTATGATCCCCCTTCTGCAGGTGAGCAACTTTAGAGACAACGCTGAAGATCATGGAAGTCCCTCAAGGGTGTGGCAAAGATCCTGAGAAGGATATAAGCCTTCCACATCCTCAGCAAGACACAGAGTGCGCAGAAGTGACAGGCCTTCCACGCTGGTAGCTCACAGGAGCCCACTCTCCACTAGTTTACTCTACTACTAAAGATGGTAAATATTTGTCTCACTAACAAGCCTATTTAAGATCTCAGAGCACTCAAGAATCTACATCCCACAATATCACACTATGGATTTAGTTACCCAAAGTCACCCATGTGTTCAGAAAATTCTAGAAATAAACAGTTCATGAGCTTTAAAGACCCTTTATTACAATATAGTATTATGTTTATCATACTTTTATTTGCTATTGGAAATATCTTACTGGGCCTAAGATATAAATTAAGCTTTAATATAGGGATATAGAGATACTATTGGTGCATGTGGACTCAATATTGTCTATGGGTTCCAGAATCTCCTATAGATGATGGGAGACAACTGTAGAGTAAAAAAAAAAAACATTCTGGAGCTCAGGTGATGGCTCAGTAGACAAAAGTGCTTGTCTGAAAGCATAAAGATGTAAGTTCAAATCCTCAGTACTAATATAAAAGTCAGGCAAGAGGAGTGGCTGCCTGTAATCCTATCATGTGGGAATCAGAAACAGGGATGCCCCTGGACAAGATGGGTAACAAATCTAGCTGGAACTGGTGAGCTCAGGGTTCAGTAGAAGATACTACCTCAATAAATAAAGAAGAGAATGTTCCAGCACCAACCTCTGGCCTTCACACATATTCACAAACACATACCTATATGACTATATACATGCCAACACATGAAAATGCTACACCACACACACAAACACACACACACACATGCACACACACACACACATACACATGCACAGGCACGCACTTCTACCTATATCTCCTGTAAAGTCAACTTGTATAGACATTGCCTTTGGTGTCCTTAACTCACACTTCTGAATGTTCATTATACTCATGTTTTGGCTAAATAAAAAAAAAAGTGTTATGGAATGTTCTCCACCTGTAGCTCTCATGGAGCACTTCCTGCTGCTCTGTCTGCTGTAGAAACTAACAGATTAGTACCATCTATACAAGTATGAGCCCATACACTCCATCTACTAAAAGGATAAAACGACAGATTTCTACTGCCAAGCGGCATAAATGTGTGTCCAACTAGAACCAGTCACTTAATATGAATTGTGGTGACTTCAGTTATGTCTATTCCTATTGGTTTTTTTTTTCTAAACAAATGGAAAAGAGCCATGCACTCCATGATTGACATACAGTGCCTTGGGTCCTACAGACAGCCACTTGCTTCTCTTCCACTTTTTCATTTTTCATTTTATTTTTCAATAAAATGTTTGGCAAACAATGTGGCCTGCAGAGGTTGTGGCCTGCTGTTGGAGGATATACATCGGTAAGGAGCGAAATCTTTCTTCTGTGATCAGGTGTGATGGCAGGATGACTAGTGCTTACTGCACCAATGGAGAAGAAAGGATGGCTGTTGACACCAGAGGTTGAGGACTGCTAACCCATGCAAACACCGTGTTGCCTGCTGGAATTGTCTCAGGCACGGTAACAACACCCGCAGGTCGTGCTGTGGTCTGGTTCTGAGATGTCTCCCAGAGGATCGTATTAGATGCTTGGCCCGAGCTTACTGCAATGGGAGAATTGATGGTGTCTTTAGGAGGTGAGGCAGAGTGGGAATTCTGAAGGTCAGTGACGGGCTTTAAAAAAGGTGGTGTGAGACCCCAGCTCCTTCCTCTTGCTATTTTTCAACCTGCACAGGAAGGAATTAGCTTTGTTCTACCACACATTCGACTGTGATGTGCTTCCTCGACCAAGACGTAAAGGGATGGGGCTGTGAGAGCCTGAGAGCCGGGATAACCTTTGCTTTGCTTGCTCTGCTTTCCTGAGTCTGCTTTCTCATGACCTTGTTGTGAAAATGGAAACCCAGCTAATACAGGGGGCTGCCATCACACACACTTCAGAGAGGAGCAATTAGTCTAGGGAGGTAACAACTCAGTCATTCAACTTGCCTTGGTCACAGCTGGCAAGAGTTCAAGCTGCCCTTGTTTGCAGCGCTGGCTTTATATTCACCCATATCAGACATAATCAGAATGTTCTGGAAGCTAGGGAAGCAGAACACAGGTCAGAATGGGGCAAAGTGAGTACCAGGGCAGTTTCTATGAGGGGGCACTCAGACTTAAATTTTAAGTGTAAATAAGCCATTTTGTGAAGGGGTTGCAGTGTAGTGTTCCAAAGAGGGGGCATTCTGTGGGTGTGGGGTCCAGAAGCAGCTGGGCCCTCGTGGAAGGTACAGACAGCCAGTGATGTTCTGAGAACAGCAGAGAGAAGCCCAGAGAGCTGGTCTTCCAGTGGGGGCACTGGCCAGCTTCTTGTCCAGTGCACTAGGGCCTCTGTACTGCTATTGTGTCTCATCCTGAGTTCTGCAGAAAATGGTTTCAAGGTTTAATCATTTTAGGACCCCCTTCTTCTTGGACACTACAATTTACTGAATTCCTAAAAACACTGAGTATCTGAATCTCTACCTGGCAGCTACCTCTGGATAAATAATAAGGTCCTTTTCTCAACTGTCAATGAAAACATTATATTGACCAATAAAACTAAAATGCGTTCTGCTTTTTAAAGTGATAGACAGCAATATTTCTAGCATAGTGCTTTACTTATCACTGGTCTTAATAGTGGTATAATTTGGAATTTATTCGTCTTTGATTTGGTGTGTGTCTGTGCCCATCAGAGTATGCCACTGAAGGAACTGGTTGTTATTTGTGGTGATAAGACCCATGTTGAGTCACTTGCTTCGTCAGCGTTAGCAGATACAGAAAGACAGAACCAAATGTTCTGTTTCCTGTGGAAGCCTAGGAAAACAATGGCCTGCATATGAACAGTGACTGCTGGACACTGAGAAGAGGTGCAGGCGGGGCTGGACTTACAGGGCAGTTGACTTTGATTAGAACATGCTGCAAAATCACACTGAACTGCAGCGACAAACACCAGAGATAAAATTAATCAAACATGGTTTTTAAAATGCCAAATGAAAAGAATGAAGAGATGGCTTGATTTTTGCCTGGGTTACCATTACAAAGGCTTGTACCCTCCGCTATGGAGGGAGAGATGGATCGTCCCTGGAAGGACAGGCTCATAACTTAAAAGATAAGACCATGGGCCCTGAGTACCCTTCCCAAGCCTTCACCCACTGTCACCTCAAGAACGGGCCTAAGACAATCATTATTTGTGATGGGGGGTATATTCCAGTGAGAGAAGCCCCAGGTTTGATCTCCCACAAACAAAAGGATGATTCTAAACAGGAAGTGAGGGCTTCTAGGATGCTTTGCAGGAAGTTCCCACAGTTGGCCAGAGGATAGAAAGCTTGTTTGGCCTTGGGTAGAGTCCCTAGCCTGACTGGCAGTGATCAACAGCTAAATATGAATAATGTGTACCTCCATTTGTTTTAAGCATTTCCACTGTTATAACTGTAAACTCAGGCAGCTTGTTTTTAAACAATAGTTTGATGTTTTTAAAATATTAAAGCTACTGGGACCGAGGATGTCACACAGCGGCAGGGATGCCCCAGGTTTGACCTTCAGGAATGAATTCTGCCATAACACATCATACTGAGAGGATCATTTTGCTCAGGATTTTAGTCCCCTTTGATGATCTGTCACTGTCTGTATGCAAGGTAAGAGTTTCTAAACTTATCTTGCTTAAAAAAAGTGACTGAGCAAAACTAGTAAGATTGACAGCCATTAAATGAGAAAGTTAGAGTTTATTTTGTTTTGTTTAATCATTAAGTTTTGATTAATCATTTTGTCTTGTTATCATTTTATTTTCATTCTGATAATCATAATCATTCCCACTGACTCCCCCAAGTTATCTTCTGACCTCTACATATTTGCAGGTTCACACTTATGAATGAACACACACATTCACACACACACACACAATAATAGGATGTAAAAAAATTAAAACAAAAATATGTTTAACAAGGAGACATGTTCTTTGGCTATCTCTTCTTCTACATAGAGCTGAGTTATTAATGCTTTTGTCAGTCTATCTGAGACATGGGGGTAATAGTATCATTTCAAAACAAGAGTAGCCATTTCAGACAGATTACATGATTTAATTTTGTTCTCTTTCATAAGGCAGAAGCCATAGTGTCATTGAAAGTTAAGATTACTATGATACCAGCAACATTGTATTAGAATGTAAAATAAGGGAAGAAGCTTAGTTTGGGCAGCATTGGCCTTGGCCTGTTAGAAACTGAACAAACAGTTTCTCCAAAGGGTTAATGCTTTATCTCTCAGGCTCTCAGATTAGCAGAGACCCTGGGAACAGGATGCTTGGTTCTTGGGCTGCCAGCCTCCTTTCACGCCCCAACACCACTAGCTTCTTCTTTCACGGGGAGTTTTGACTTGTTTGTTTTACTTTTACGTATTTCCCTTCAGTTGAGTCCACTGGAAAGCTAAATCTGAAGTGACTAGCAAAATGGCATCCATAAAAGACTGCACCTTGGCTCTGCTGTTGCCAGAGATCCTTATCCAACATCCTTAGATTGGTTTTGACCAGCCTGGTGTCTTAGGCAAGAACACTGACATTCACTAGTAACGCATTTTCTCTCTTACTCAAATGACAGCGGGCTAAAGGACCTCTGACCTCTCTTCCTAGTTTCAGAATTAAAACAATATTCTCCAAGTACCCAGAACTCGCTTAAGAGGTGCAGTGATTTGTAATCCTACATAATGTCAAGTCATATCAGTCATTCATTAGGGGACACATGTACAATGTGTGAGCAAACCCGATTAAACAAACCATGTCAAACTCAGTCAACCTGAATCAAATGACTGGATATGAATTTGCAACAACTATATTGTTCCTGTGCCTGTTACGACTGAAAGGAATGATTATCAAATATTTCCCGAATTGTCTCCTAATGAGTCTCAAAGACTGTCCAAGGAGTGGGAAGAATGATAGCCACACATTTTACCCTTTCCTCACCCCCATTGGCTTGAGGTCATTTATTACCTATTAGTGCCAATGTTCCCTGTTTGAGGAGGCAGATGTGTACGCTGGAGAAATGAAAGTCTTAGGATCTTGTTTATACCTTCCCTTTCCCTCACTGGTGACACATTTTCTTGCCTTTTTCCAATGGTCAATGTGCCTCCACTGTCTAGCTTCCTTCCCTTCACAGAAACATTCCGCAAAATTTATACGCCCGGGTATGCTACCGCTTGGTTTCAGAGAGGGAACATTCATTTAAATACAAATTTTTAAAAGATTTCGTTCTCAAAGAAGAGACAGCCATTGTTTATTGAATCCGTGCTTTGCAATTAGCATTTTGTTCTGTTTGCTGGCATAGATTCACCCCAGTAATGTGGAAATAAAAATGAAAAAAAGAAAGAAAAGAAAACACTCAGCTCATGAAAGGGCAATGATTTTGATGTTTCTGCTTAGCAGGAATTCACAGAGAATTCCAAACATTCATTTGAAAAATAATTAAGAACTAATCAGAGCAGGTTTCTGCTTCTGGAGCATGGCCCATCCCATACTGACTTCTCTCATGAGCAGGAGAACTGGAGATGGGCTCAGGTCTCTGGACATCTTCTGCAGTCGAGGCCCAATGCAGGCCGCTTTCTCTGCCATGAGTGTTGAGTGCTGCGGAATGCAGGCTCATAAAACAGCATGGAGGGTTTGTTAGCTGAATTAAACGAGAAACTCCATTCAGAGACTTCTGAACCAGTTCATTTTAGAGCTCTCTCACGCGCTTCTTTTCACACAGGGAATAAATGTAGTGTTTATAAGCAAGCACTCAGCCAGGTGAGTTGGGAAAACTGGTCTCTGAAAAGCATCGATTTCCTCCCCTCTCAGAACTCAGAGGTGCCTGCCATCTTTAGATCTTCCTACAGCCTCAGCTCAGACCTCCCAGAGGCAGTGTGGTAACCTCCCTCCCTGCCAATGATAGTGTTTCATCAAGCTCAACAAACACTAATTTGAGTGCTAATATTCAGAGCTAAGGCACTAATCATTAGTTAAATAAACAATCCATTTGGGTATACAACTGTCGACAGAACCATAATCTGCTCGCAGAGGGATCAGCTTCACACACAAGCGCCACACGCTACTGAAAGCTAGGACACTCAGCTCCACACTACCTCAGGCACAGAGCAGAAAAAGCTTATGTTGACAAAACTTCAAGGTCTTTCAGGAGAGAAAGAGAATCAGAATGTCTCTGGAACCCACAGGCCTGAGGCAAGTTGGGGGACCTGTCATCTCCTTGGTCTTTTGAGGTCCACTGTCCCTTCCCCTCTGTGACTGCCGAAACACAGACAGGAGAGCCACATGCACAGTGACTTCAAATCCAGTAGGCTTTCGGCAACTAGGTGAAGTCAAGCAAACTTGGATGTCAACTGTCACTGTCCTAGTCTCCAGTCACTCCCTGGCCATGCCACTATCTATGGGAAACACCAAGGAGTCCAGAGTGGTGCCTGAAAGTATAGGGTGTCAGTCAGGATGCGTCATTTGCTATCACATCTCCTCGAGCATCCCTCAAACCCCGAAATGGACTGATGACGCCATCTCAGAGGTAACCAAATCAAAGAATTCTTAAAGTCAGAAGAAACCTTAAGATTTCAAGGTGAACATTCTTTGTTATATCCTAGCTACCTGTCGTTAGTTACCCAGAAAGTGGACAAGGGAGGGGCAGTTGAGAATAACTGACTTTTCGACAGCAGCTACTTGTGTTTGCACTCTGATGAAATAAATGCCAGGGAGGATCAGAAGTCCCACAAAGAGGTGTTCAGTGGCTCCGTCAGACCGCCAAGCCCATATACCTGTTCTTGATGACAGAGGCCTAAAATAAATGCGTGATTAACAGTATGTGTATGTATCCACAAGAAATACACACACACGCACACATGCACACACACACACACACATGCACACACACACGCATACACATGTACGCACACACACGCACACACATGCACACACACACACACATGCACACACACATCAGTCTTGATAGAAGAGACATTACTTGACTTCAGCCATGGATGGGGCATGATTCTGTAGTAACACGGCCATTTTCAAAACAGACACACTAGAATTTAACCATAGTCAAAGTAAAGGTTTCTTGAGAGAATTCTGATGACTTCAATTGTGTAACAAATCCTGTTGCAGAATTACCTTCCTGAGTGTCTGTGAACTTTTTCAGGATGTATTTAAAGAAAATCCCCAAAGTTAATCAGGTATGTGCTAATATGGGAAAATGTCCAATGGGTAAAATCCATAGCTTCATTTTAAAAACAATCTTACTCTATCTTTGAACATTTTCCTACTGTGCTACAGGCAAAAAAAAATCATTCATTATTTAGTTAATAGAACAGTTGTTGGGACGTGGACTAACCCCACAAAACAATGTAAACAAAATAACAAAGCTAATTTTTAAATACGTTTCAACTCAAAACTCCTTTCTCTATGGACACTTGTGAAAGCACTGTTCTCAATGGCTTCAAAGAAGGGTAATACTTTTACAACTGCTGTGCAGTGTTGTTTGGAGCCCAGAATCTCTGTCCTTGTGTTGGCCACAGTGTGGGCAGGTCACTTCTGACTTCCACCCGTCACCTAACCTTGTGTTGGCCATAGTGTGGGCAAGTCACTTCTGACTTCCATCCGCCACTTAAGCTTGTGTTGGCCATAGTGTGGGCAGGTCACTCCTGACTTCCACCTTCCACCTAAGCTTGTGTTGGCCATGGTGTGGGCAGGTCACTTGTGACTTCCACCCGCCACCTAAGCTTGTGTTGGCCATAGTGTGGGCAGGTCACTCCTGACTTCCACCTTCCACCTAAGCTTGTGTTGGCCATAGTGTGGGCAGGTCACTNTGTTGGCCATAGTGTGGGCAGGTCACTCCTGACTTCCACCTTCCACCTAAGCTTGTGTTGGCCATAGTGTGGGCAGGTCACTCCTGACTTCCACCCACCACCTAACCTTGTGTTGGCCATGGTGTGGGCAGGTCACTCCTGACTTCCACCTTCCACCTAAGCTTGTGTTGGCCATAGTGTGGGCAGGTCACTTCTGACTTCCACCCACCACCTGAAAAATCCCACTACTCCTCTAGGCAAGTAGGGCAGTTCTTTTTCTTTCTTTCTCATGTGCTTGTGGTGCTGGGGTTCTGAAAGGACCACGTAGGTAAGAATGGAGTCTTGGTCAACCATGTGCAACTGCTGGATGCTGGCATTCAGGCCTGAACTCACTTGCATTCTGATACCAAATACAGTAGAAAGGGCCTGAGACTTGTGAATGGATACTTCCTGTCTGTTCGTGGCACTGAACCCCAAGGGATGCCCTAAACCATAAGTCTTACAACCACCAAATCTACTCTTCCTTTTTTCTGTTCCCTTTTCTCTTTGGGGGCCCACCAGATCCTCTCTGTACACAGTTATTTCCCTGAGTTGGTGTTGGCCAAACACTTAGAAACCACAAAATTATGTTGAGAGGTTAACACTCATTCCAGGACAAAACTGTGTGGCTGTGTCATACACAGAAAGTTACGCTGGTATTGTTAAAGCTTCAGAGGGAGGGAGGCAGGTCATTTCCCTTTTTATGGCATGAGGCACGTGGGTGTGAGGGTGTTGGTGGATGGCAGCCATCAACTCTGTGTGAAGCAACAGTGCTGCCAAAACCGTGACTAATTCACACATTGGAAGAGGTAAGTGGCTAAAGTCAATGCCACATTTGGCAGAGGTGAGAGATGGCCACCAGAACTTGACCCTGCATGTGCAAGCTTCTTCGCGAATACCGTTTCCTGCCAGTCCAGGCTGATGCTCACCAAGGAACGTTGATTCTCTGTCCAGGTTGGCACAGGCCAAGTCGGACTGCCTCTGGGACAGATGCAAGGTAGATAAGTGTCTATTTATAACATTCGATATTCAAAGCATTTCAGCTAGTTTCCTTTAAAAGAACATTTTATGCTTTGAAATAATTTATCTGAATATATACAGTCTTCTTTCACCTAGAACTGATGATGAAAATCAACCTAAATACCTTTTTTATTATGCTATAAGAGAGTATTCTAAAATTCTACATCAGGACTCTGCCAAAATTCAAACTGTTTTCTTTTCCACACACAATGGGCCTGGCATCACATTTTCTTCAGGAAAAAAACACCCACCAACTGCTTACCAATACAAAAAATAAAAGGCCATGGAAAAATGGTATATATTCACCTTTGAACTGAATTATCTTAAGGTAATAAAATGTATGAGACTCTCGTTCTTTTCTTGCATTGCGGATAAAACATCATCTCAATTTCCCCATACATACTTTTAGTCTTCTTTAAGCTGCTTACCTTTGACCTACCTTTATATGATTTGCCTTTTTCATGCCTCCTTCTTCAACTGCCCATAGATGCGTTATTTTCAATGAGTTATATTTAGAAGTTAGTATGCTGTATTTCTTTAAAATACTTGAGTGTTTCAACTATCTAACACACATATGTTATTCTCTGTGGTTATACAATGTGGTAATAAAAAAGTTTTCAAAAATGTCTTGGAACTTGAGATTTTATGTTTTGAGAACTTCACAGGCAAGCCTTGTAACTAGCACAAAAAAATGGCTTTGCTACTGGAATGCAAAGGAACCATTCTTGATGTTTAATGGCCACAATTCTGTTTCCAACGGTTGATCTGCTTGACCAGAGGCACGGACTGGGTGTATGGCCATTAGGTACAGAATTCCACGAGGTCACTGTGAATCACACTCAAGGTGATTCCCAATCAATTCAAAAACTAAACACAGTAAGAATTCAAAAACATTCTACTAGATTCTCAGAATTCTGGGTTCCTGTGCTCTAAGCTCTCTCTAATTTTCCTGCCTGAAAAAAAAGTGGTCACTTCTAACATAAAGAGTATGTAATTATCTGAGAGCAGTTGACCGCTACAGAACTCAAAATGTATTTACTTGCTGGCTGGGTACCTTTGGTTATCATGGAATGAGGCCAAAATATTTAAAAGGCTTCATTTGTCTTTGAGCTCAAAGGATTCACCAGCAGTTAGAACTAAAACAGGTCTCCAGCAATGCGGACAGCAGCCACCCAATGAGTTCTGGAGTTAGTTGGGCCTTTCCTGGCAATCTTGACTTTGTCCTGACCATTTCTTCTGCTCATTGCTGTTATACAATCCCAGCTAATCAATCATGGAGCAATGTCACTACAATACCATATTTATGGATAGCCTACTACATGCCAGGCCATTTTCTCCTTCATAAATATACCACCTGAAAAAAATGAAATACCTAATTCAAAATTATAACAACATCACAGAAACAAGTTGTCAATTAAATATTTAATTTAATTTTCTTCTGCTATATATTATTTCTCTCAAGATAACCTAATTCTACTGAAGCACAATCTAGAGCAACACTGGGTCCTGGGTCCTAGGGTTTTCCTGGGTAAGCTGCAGCTTCCAAGAAGTAAACCTGAACATAGTGCTAATGAAGCTCAGAACTGCTGGAGGTTCAAAACTTACAATCAAGAAGCAGTCAAGGGAGGCACCAAATTATCTGCCTGTTGGAAAAGAACATTCTGAGCCTGGGATCTCAACAAACTGGATCTCTGTCCATACTTAGGAGCACTCTTTCTAAAGTACATCGAGGACTCCATAGTCTGTGGCTGTTCACAGGTGGGATACCCTGCACAGTGGCATGGGCCGAGCTGGAAGGCATTTGCAGGAAAGGAAGTGGTAACTGCTTGAGCTTCAGGTTTCTGTCCACTGCTCACCACTGTACCTAGGAACACTCACTGTGTACCCAACCAGGGGCAGCATTTTAAAAACAGGTCAGTTTTCACCGAACAATTCCACAGCTAGCCCCAGACCAAACTCAGAATCAGAATTGTATTTCCAGTAAGGTTGGAGGTAGCTCAAAAAATTTTAGAGCTGGAAGGGGCCCACAAGACACCAACTCAACCATTTTACTCAAAACATTACTGAGTGACATTCTAAATAATGTTATTCAAATCACCCGAAAGGCAACTGCAGAGATTGATTCAAATTTCTCACTTTGCATTATAAACAAAAAGAAAAAAAGAGTATTCTGCTTAACAGTAATCTGCAATATAAGCGTTTTTTGAATAAGTTTCAAAGTGCTTTAAAAAAAATCCAGCCTGAATTTACAGTGATACTTAGAAAGATATTAATAGCTACTAATTACTTACACAGTAATGTAACTTCAGAATATTTTCTGAGGTAATCCTTAGAGAAAATAATTGCTATTTTGCTATAGAAGAAAGAGTTAATTGTTTCCCACACACAAGATAAAGATTAATGGGACTTTAAAGATGCCAGGTATAACTACTGAAAACCTCAGAATTAAAAATTAAGATCCTCAAAGCATCCCACATTGTAAACTTTCTCTTTCAGCGCAATGAAAGCATTTTAAGAGGTAAAGCAAGATGGTGGCCAGATGTGCCTCTGTACAGTGTACTCAGCTCCCCAAAGACACAAAATGTCCTCACAGACGCTAAAACATCAAGTGAGAGACTGCACTAACCGGTGTAGAGATTGTCTTTACAGACCGGCCAGTGTAGAGAGGTCCTGCTCTCGACTATGCTGCAGTAATAACGAGAAGGGTACAAGCTACCTGACTGTCTCCTCAAGCACTTCCTGATCCTGCCCACTCAGTTCCACCATCCAGGAAGACACTGAAACACTAAGAAAGGCATCAAACTGCAAACTGCACAGGGAAGTTTCTGGTCTGACATCAGTCAAGTCCATGAGCCTCCTCACAGAACAAAGAAAGCAATTTTGCTGGAAAGATTCTAGTTTCTTACACTACATGGAGGGAGCCACCAAAGAGAAAAAGAGAACCTGCTACCTTCTGATTTTTCCCCAGAGGTGCTATTCAAACAGTGAAGTAACATCCTCTACTAAAAATAATTTGTATTTCTGTCATGGAGGGCACCATTTTTCATGTTTATATAAGCCTGGGTAGCAACAGAGGCATCAACACATGAAATAGAATTACTGCAAAGAAATTAAAATATTTTCATTATATCTTAATTTAGTCAAGGACATTATAGGCAATCCTAAAGTGGTTTGGATTCTAATCTGGGAGCTCACTTTTAATGACCATATAAGGAAGTCAACGGATCAAGCAATCACTATTTGATCTAGGTAATGAGATGTTTTTAAAGGACAGAAACAGTGGATTATGTAAGGGAGTACCATGCTGAGAGCATCTTCTGTGTTTTAGCCTATGGAATAAATTAAAAACAGAAAAGCAGTATGCACTTTCAAGTTATAAGAACAGTTAGTTAATCACTCAACACTAACAAATGTGACTCAGACTTCACTTGGCAATTATGTGGGTATTCAGAGAATCAATGGCAATTAAGTAGGTGATCAATAGAATTTCCACCTCAGTGGGTAACAACGACCAAAGTTTAATACAGTCCTTCTGAACCAGCCACAAAAAATATACATTTTTATCAATACACTAAGCTGAAAAGAGTTGAAAATCCTGTATCATGTTCTACTTTTTAAAAAAAAAAAAAAACGAAATCCAGTGATCATATCTTGGATGCATCAAAGTGTTAATTAGAGGCTAGATTCAGAAAAAAAATCCCTTCACTGAATAAGATACCTCAAGCAGGCCAATAGCTAAGCAATTATTCACCCTGCTGAACACTCAGTGTGGCAGGCCTCCCTAGCTCTGCATTTTTCAAATCTATAAATTATTTTAAATCCCTTGTTAGAAAAAAGATTTCAATAGAATTTCAAACAATGGATTTCAAACAGTCAGGTAGAAGAGCGTTGCTGCTGGCCATGGGTATCTTTATGAACTCCCGAGTTAAGCGTCTTCTTTGGATCACAGAGTCCTTTATAGTTTCCCCAAAGAAAGTGAATCTGTTTGAAATATGAGTATTTAGAAAGTTGCCTCTCCTTTGGAATGTAGTCAAAGGAGAGAGGAGTGGAGTAGTGGGGGTTTCTAGACTAAGCAGGCTTTGAAAATTAAAGGCAGAGAAGTGTATGTTCCTGTATGATACAGTCACAAATGGAAACGAAAAAACACAGCAATGATTTCCGAGTCTGGTATCAATGCTTGGATGCTTTTCAAGCGAGTTTGTTTGGCGTCACCTGTTTTATTATGGCATTCAGCCTCATGCTAAATATAGGAGAATTCGGGGTTTGTGTTTTCTGGCACTCTATTGTCATCTTTGTCCCCCTGGAAGGTTTGTGGTACCTTATGCAGACTGACCTATGAGAACATAGCAGAGGCAGGGAGCTGACAGGGGAGCTAGGCTTTTGAAACCCACCTGAAGTTTGATTTGCTCTTCAGTTACTGTTGGTGGGTAATGTTTGTGAAAGTGTTGCCAGATACTCAAATACGGAAGATGATACCCTATAAAGAAACACTCACAGGTATTAACATCTCAGTGTTCAACACTGTGGACTGGGAATGTGGCTCTCTGGGACAATACTGGCCAACTATGTGGGACTCCCCAAACCAACCAAAGACTTTTTATGTTCTGGTCCATTTATTTTAAAGTCCTCATATCAATAAAACAAACTGAGAAGCATGCTGCTTAGTTGACATTTTCCCTACCATAATGTCAAAACTAGCCTAGCCTAATTTAACTGGGTTATCAATTCTAAAGCACACACACACACACACACACACACACACACACACACACACACACACACACAGAGAGAGAGAGAGAGAGAGAGAGAGAGAGAGAGAGAGAGAGAGAGAGGTGTCTTCGGTTGCCTTCTGCGGTACTCCAACACTATGACACACAAAACTTGACAGTAATCCTCCAGAAGGCACCAGAGCATTCTCTGCTTCAAACATCAGTTATTCATTGTCAAATGCTTATATGGAAGCTTATTGTGCAGGAGGCTCTGTTGTATAAGTGGATCTCATGAAAACGGGCTGAGCACACAGCCACATGGTTGCTGTCATCAGTGTAGCTGCTGAATCAGGATGGTGCTACGTCTACAACAGAGGAAGGCTGTAGCTACCACATCCCAGACATTTGACACCACACACCAGATGGTGGCCACAGTCAGAAAACAGACCTTTCAATGAATTACTGGTGCACTGAACTGAAAACAATGAAATGTGCTTGGTTCTGTTTGTAAAAGAAAAGATTTTCTAGTATCTGATAATGATAGAGTTTCTCCTAGTTAATGTAGAAAAATGATGAGGCCAAGAAAATATTGTAAAAAAAATTAATGAGAATAAAGAAATCTGTAAAAATGTAGTCACAAATGTTGCAAAGATGGAAAGCAACTTCAAGATACCAATAGAACAGACAACAGCAGAAATAAAAACACAACTTGCATTTTAGTTCAAAATTGTATCATCTAACCTTATAAACATCGCTCTGTTCCGCATCCCAAGCCTTAACAAACAAAGAACATAGATTTGTTTGTTTGTGTGTTTCAGTTTTAAAAACTTTTCCCAGACTCCTGGATATTCATCTGATATTTTAAAAATGTTGGGTGAAATTAAGTCTTCAGATTTCTCATAGAAATAAGAAAATGGTGCCACTGATGGAAGAAGCTGGATTAAGAAGTAAAGTCTCAATATCACAAGGATTTATGTTTACTATTGAAATGGCGATTTGGTTAGCAGTAGTCAATGAATCAATCCAAGGAGCAAGTCTGAACAGCCTTGAACCCATTTCCTTTCCAGCAGATGTCTTTATCAAAAGTATTTATTCTTTTAGACTCTTAACATCTCTTCCAGAAATAAGAGGATATTATGTTTTAACTGTGAAACAAGAACATCCCCTAGGATCATTATAACATTATTTTATATGTATAAATGTTTGCTTACAAGTCAATGGGACAATTATGCCAAGAGGGCTTCTCCTGGGTTGACTTGTAATTTGCTGAAGTCACTTCTCAGTGCAGCTACATTTCCCAGGCATGCACTCAGCTCCCAGGCTCGGAGATAGATCATTATAATCCAAATTAAGCATATGAAATGGAGACAAGTTACATTAATTTAACTCACACCTTCCCTGTTCAATTTTAGATAGCCCACACCTGACTCAGGATGGTAACAATAACTTTGGTGGTTTAATTTTCAGAATTAATTCAGATGTTGACTTTCTTTGGCTGTTCTGCAAACAAAAAATTACCATTTTGCCATTTTACTATCAGGCTGTAAGGTGTTCCCCTGGCAATTGTTGTCTTTCAATTGCAGGTCCACATGTTTCATAGAGGCAGGTGTAATCTGCCTGAGTAAACCCACTTCTGCAGTTACTGAGTGGGTGGTGCCGGCCAAGTCAGCTGCCATCTCTGCTAGCCTCCATCTCTCTTGAGTGCATTAGCCTGGGCATTATGGAACTGAACTAGGTTAGAATACACAGTACACTTCATAAAGGCCATATGAAATGAGGTATATTAATATCTGCAAAGTTCTGACAGAGAGCAGCTTTCAGGAAAAAACGCAGGGATCTGGAGGCCAAGTTTGGTGGTAGGGTACTGCTTGCCAGACACAAACCCGAGTTCCACTCTCAGCAGCAAAGAAACATAGAAGGAATTTTAAATGTGCTCTAAGTTTATGTCACTTTTATGAGCGCAAAGTCCAAGTCCAAATAATGATAGATGTAGTTCTAAATGATTTAGGGCTTACATCTAAAATACTTCTTTGAAATCCACATGGCAATAAAACTGAAGAGGACCACGGATTCTGAAGGATGCCTGCTGACACCCTTAGATGTCATCCCTAGATGAGGAAACATCGTCTGTGCTATCAAACCAACCACTGTTTAGGTAAATGATCAAAATTTTGGTTCATAATTATTTTACTTAATGTACAGACATGCTCTCTCATGTTATCTAAGCTATTCGTATTAATATCAAAACACCACAATGTTATGGTTCCAAAAATCCAGGATCTCCCTCTCTGTTTCAATCTCTTAACGTGTTGTAACGAAAACTTGTTATTTTTCTCATAATGATCTCCAATCCCTGGCAAATAGACCAGCAGAGCACACTGTTTGCTCAGTCTGTTCTGCCCTCTGTCTCTCTGCATTTGTCTTCCTGTGTGTGTCTCTGTCTCTATCTCTCTTTCTGTCTCTCTCTTTCACACGCATACACACACACGCACACATGTATGTGCACATTCACATACATAGGACTGCCTCTGGAATCCCACTAGGTTTGTCCGAGAAATATATCAGTCTGCTTCGACTAGAAAGAAAACATAAACCATAATCTTGACTGTTGTTTCATTCCTTTTATAAGACCAATAATTCAGTTGTTTGATATCCAGAAATGCCGTCTTTACAGCGCTGTCTGTTCCGGACTGACGTTTTTATACCAGTTTTTGCTGTAAGTGTCATGTATTTCAAACAGGGTTGTGGCAAGAGTTATTGCCCAGCACTCATTGCGTTCCTGATGGAATCTGGAAAATGTGGGGCAGGGTGTAAACGGTATTGAGAACATGTGCTGAGTGCCTCAGACTTCGGACCTGCTCACGAGCTTTGAGATATTCAAACGCTCCATGCATCCCACTGAAAGGGAAAATATAAGGATTCTTTAATGATTTCTCTAATATAATATTTTCTTAGAATTATAGTTATACAAAAACCAAGCAGTATTCCTGCCTGCTCTGCATAAATTAAAATGTCACTCTGCGGGTTAAAAAGAGCCATGTAATCTGTGTTTTCAGAAAGGGGACTGAGGACTGTTGCATGAAGCACCACTTTGCACCTCAGCCTAGGATGAATTTTAATTATTTTGAGGTAGGGTGTGTGTGTGTGTGTGTGTGTGTGTGTCTGTGTGTCTGTGTGTGTGTGTAAGAATGATGGGGCCGGGTGGTGGTGCACACCTTTAATTCCAGCACTCGGGAGGCAGAGGCAGGTGGATCTCTGCAAGTTCGAGGCCAGACTGGTCTACAAGAGCTAGTTCCAGGACAGGCTCTAAAGCTACAGAGAAACCCTGTCTCACAAAACAACAACAACAAAAACAAAGAATGATGGGACATTGGTGAGTTCAACCACTTGAACTAACTTGAAAATCTCCCACTCAGTATTCATGGTCAATCTATGAAGACAAATGCCCCAAACGCCTAGTGAACTAGGACATGGTGAAGCTACAAATGCACAACAGAACAACACTTTAATTACTAACTGCATGATTATAATAGAATGCCAATAAATAATTTATGCTATAGTCAAGTCTATTATAAACAATTCACGAATAGGAATGAGGACAGGGATCCTTAGCATACAAGGATCGTCCTGAATTTTGCTCACTCTCCTTCCTCTGGCAGAAAGCAAACATTGTGACTTACAGATCAAGTTCAAAGTCCCTTCCCGTTTTCTAGATGACAGGTTTGCTTTCCTTTGCCCTCACCATCTATCTGAGCGTGTGCTGCAAACTGCCTCTGTGATTTGTATAGAGTAACTCAATGATTATAAGGGAAGAAAAGTTTAAGGCTTGGTATTAAAACTCTTAATTAGACGAATAATATGGTTTCAGAAATATATTTAGCAACACTTCCAGGAACAATTAAAAAAAAAAAGGTAGTTCTGAGAATCTCTTAGAGGCTAGCCCAATATACCCTTAAAAAAGAAAGTTTCCTCACCACAAACCAAACGTATTCCTTTAAATGCACACCGTCTCATAAATTACACAAATGTTCTCCGCCGTGTGCCACGAGCTGCCACACCTCAGACAGAAAAAAGAAAGAATGAGGCAGAACAGAGAATGAAAAAAAATGAAGAAAGAGCAAAAAGAAAAAAAGAAAGGAAGGGAAGAGGTTGGGAAGGAATGGGGGAGGAGACTACTCCAGCTGCCTTCATTTTCAGCTTGTACTTCCCCAGCCTCCCTTTCCCAGAGCTGACGGACCCAGTTGTCTGTCTGCCTTTGAACTCCATCCTGCAGCTGAAGCTGGCAACGGGCTGGCTATGCTATCAAAAGGAGAGGGTGGCTGAGATCAGTGCAAACAGGCCCCAGGGGACAAGTTCTTGCAAACCAATGGGAACCTACCCTTGGATCTCAGCAGCTTGAGGTGACCCAAGGAAGGCTCTTTACTGTATGTCCTCTCAAAGGCAACATTTTCTCATGCCTGGGCTGACAAGGAAAGGCTAACATCTCCCAAGTGTGTGTTGTCTCTTCTGTTTGACCTGTTAGCATCTCGAAACGTTGAGGTCTAGCTAAAGAGAAGGGTCTTGACTAGAAGGTGAGGGTTTCTACTCAGCTGAGGTGTGTGAATGAGTTTTTGAGCCTACAACCAAAGGAAGAAAAGGAGAAGTGGAGTCGCCTCTGGATGGGAAATTTTAAGGTGCCATTGGTAGATGTGTGTGTGTGTGTGTGTGTGTGTGTGTGTCTGTGTGTCTGTGTGTCTGTGTGTCTGTGTGTCTGTGTGGAGTAGTAGTAGTCCTACTTCACACCACAGTGAAAACTGAATCTGTGGAAGGCTCAAATATTCTAAGGTGAGAAGTAAAAGCGCTACGGCAGGAAGTGCTTTAATTCCACGGTGCAGAAGGCCTTCCTAAGTGTAACACACAGCTCCACAGAGGTGTGTTTCTTTCCCGAGCTTCATGCTGGATCCGTATTTAGGACTCCCTGGTTTTCTAAGGATTTTCTAATCACCAGGCTGCAACTCTAACCCGCCTACAGACGGCAACATCCAAAGGCGGCAGGGGCCATGTCTTCTTCCTAAGGCCCCAGCAGAAACATCCTGGCAAGCTCTCAGAATTCTTTAAGACGCTTGAAGTAACTGCAGAGTGACAACCTGAACTCATGGGCAGTTCGCCTGCCAGACATCGTATAGCTGTTAGTGAAAATTAGTAATTGTAAGAGTTCCCCAAAACCAATGACCCCCCAAACTATCTCAACACCATCACACAGAAGCGATGAGGAGACTGCGGCGTAAAATGTCTGTGACTGAAGCTATGCTGGGTTCACAGTGTCCCTAGACCTGAGTCTATGGCTGTCTACTTCCATCTCTGATGAGAAAAATGCTCTTCCAGAATTTTCCTCTTCTGCTATTTCCTGCCTTAAAACTAACGTGCATTTTGTGGAGAGCCAAGGAAAAAAATGTCCTGTCATACATCACTCATTATATGAAGGACCTGCACATCAGTGCAGAAATCCTGACCCTGCTCTACCAATGGGAAAGCCACACTCTACTGGTTCTGAAAATGTCTTCTGAACACGAAGACGAACATGCATGCTACTGTATATTCTCAGCAAGGAGCAACCAGGAAAAGGTGAGAGCCCGGTGTCTGTCGGGAAGCAGGTAAAACTGGCCACCTTGGGCAACCGGCCATCCTGGGAGAGTTGAGAAGGTCTGCACACGTCTGCAGAAGTCAGTGGGGTCCGAGGGACAGAAGATACACACATCGTCAGCCCTAGCCTGAACTAAGTACAGGACCTGAATGCTACCTCATAAGGAAAGGGGGGGGGGAATATGGATTCACTTGTAAGTGAAGATAACCACTAACTTCTTATTTTTTAAAAATTCAGAGGCAGTATTAAGCATAAAATGAAAACCGCCACATAAAACTCGGTATTTCTAGTCAGCTATCTTGTAAAAATAATTCCACACAGATACCTAGCATCTGGCCCTACAGTGAGCTCTCACTCCAAGCACTGCTCACTCACGAGGGGAGGTGCTTCAGAGCACACAATGTACAAATGGACTGTAAGAAAGAGAAAAGGTCACGTGTGAAAAACATGGAAAACGGCATCTGGTGCACCCGGAATAGGAGTCTTGCCTAGTGTTTTGCTGAATGCTCACAATACACACCTGAGGTTAAGAGGCATTAAATAGGTTGTTAAAAAGGAGACCATGGAACTCTAGAACCTATGTCTGAATACAAATAAATGACTTCTCAATCTCCCTCTCTCTCCCCTCACCGTGCGTGTGTGTGTGTGTGTGTGTGTGTGTGTGCCCGCGCACGCGTGCCTCAATCTCTCTGTCCCCAACACCTGTCTCTTCACTTCTTCATACAGTACTCGTGTGCATACCAGTACACAGATGAGTGACACATGCTTAAACATTACCCATGTAAACGCTGAAACAAAATTCACGTTGAGTGGTAGAATTGCTTACTTTTATAGGTTCAGTTTCCACATTTTCTGCAAGCAATATGAGGTAAGATGGGTGGCCGGGAACCAAACAAGCGGCCTCCTCCAACAGATCTGTATAGGGCTTACATAATGGAACTGGAAGCTTGAAGTGCTCCGTCATTTGCCATCACTCTGAACACTGTCTTTTTCAGCAATAATGAGGATCAGAGACAGCCATCTTTTTCTGTGCTGCGAGTCACCCTGCTAGATGCAGAGTTCACACAGAACGCTCCCAACATCTCTAGCTCTGTGAGTCACAAGCAGAAGGAACCTGTCACTGCGAAGGACCCACAGGATGTTCTAGAACACACACCTACAACTTACTCTCCACTCCAAGGGATACAATGTCTACGCTGTAGACTGGCATTAATAAAACTCTTTCTTTGTAGGCAGGGTTGGTATGATTGTGTCTGTTTTTCATGTCATGAGTGACACATGCCAGGAAACATGCTATCCCTAGGCTTTTATAAAATAAAAAGTTTTACACAAGAAAGAATATCTGAGTTCACAGATTTCATTTTTTTTCCACATCAGAAAAACAGTGATTAAATAGCTAAGCCCATCATCTCACGTCAGCAAAGTTCACTGCAGTGGGTGCACTGAGAGGAACAGAATGTGGCAGTTGGATGCCAGGGTTCTCCTGGAGACCCATCTACCACAGCGTCCTGAGAGCCAGCCTTGGAGAAGAGCTTTCCTGTGGCAAGAAACACCTTTCAGCAATCGGTTCTCTTTGGCAATGGCACCTTTTACTGAAGAAACTTTCTGTGAATGCGAGTCCAGGAAGGTATAAAATAGGTACAGAAGTTAAACATTTACTGATAAGAAGTCACGTATTTACTTTAGAACAGCCCATTGATGTGCACAGAGTTCTGCTGATGAATGATAAAAACATCCCTGTCTTCTAGTGAGATGGAAATGCTGGATTACTGTTGCGTAGTGTTAAATCTTGGGAGGCTGGAGAGCTGGACTTTTAGCAGCACTAAAAGTCTGTGCTGCTCTCGGAGAGGACCTGAGATTGGTTTCTAGCACCCACATTGGCAGGCTTATAATTTTCTGTAATTCTAGTTCTGGTGGATCTGACACCTTTTGCTAGACTTGACACATACACACCTACACAGTTTTAAATACAAATTTATTTTTATAAACAATAAGCCTTCACCAAGCAGTTCACTCGACCTGTTAACAGCCTGCCGCATGGGCACGAATGCCCGGGTTCTGATACCCAACATGCCATAGGAACCGACTGCAGTGCTACAGGTCTGTAACCACGGATCTGGAAGGGCTGGAGACAGAAAGATCACTGGAGCTCAGTGGCCAGCCAGCCTGGTCAAACTGATGAACTCCTAGTTCAACGAGACACACTTCTCATAGAGGAGAGTGAGAGAGGAAGAAATTTTCATTGACCTTTGACCTCCATACTCATGTGCACATCTAGCTACTCTGCACGTACACACATACTGACAAAGACAGATAACCGTAACACACGGAGAAAACAACAATAGCAAACCCTTGACTGAGTTTTTGGTATTGTAGGATGCGGAACATCTTCAATGGCTTTTGGAGCCAATCAAGATTTTGATTTTATAATCACCAGTGCTAAGCATGCCACTACATCGTAGGCATCACAAAATGCATCAGGGTATTTAAGCCTATTTCAGAAATTAGTGGGAATTCTCCCCTAAGCCCAAGCCAAAACCATTCACTGATTTTTGTGAGTGACTTTTTAATGAAATTCTTCCAGAAGGAGGTATGCATGCTCCCCAGCACTGCTCTCTCCACTGCACTTGGCCCGAATGGCTGCTATCTAGCAAGAGTATCCTATATCTGGCGACTTTTGCTGTCTCGTTGCAATGGACAGAAAGCAGACAAGCATGCATCACTGAGCTAGATCTCCAGTCCTTTAACTTTTACCTCGAGATGGGACCTTCACTGTATTATCCAGGCTGGCTTTGAACCCACTTTGTGGCCCACGGGGGAGTTGAATTTATTATCCCCCTGCCTTCTAACTGCTGGTAATTAAAGTTCTGCACCATAATGCTCAGCCTGTTTTCTTTAGTGCCCATTAAAAAAGTGCAAGTTTTCTTGTGTAGGTGAGGGGTGAGGTGGGCGGTATGTGTACATGTGTATGAAGGCCAGAGGTCATTACCAACCTTGTTTTCCACGACAGAGACAGGGTCTCCTATTGGTCTGCATCTCATCAATGAAGCTACAATAGCTGCCCAGCAAACCCCACCGATTTGTTTTTCTCTGCCTCCCAAGTACTTAGATTACAATGAACACTACAATATCCATTTTCCTTACCAGGGTCGTGGGATCAAACTCAGATCCTCACAGTTTTAAGACAAACACTTCGCAGCCGAACTGCTGTCTCGGCCCTTGATAACAAATTTTAACAGAGTCCAGGGTCTCCCTAAGATACCTAGTGCTGTAGTTTTGTCTTACTGGTCAAGCATACCTTGATGGCCAAGGACTAAGCAAATTCTTGGGACTGTCTAAAGAATGAGAAACCAAAACAATAAAGTTTTCCTTCACAGCAGGAAGGATCTGAATTCATCTTGGCACGAGTGGTACGAAGCAGTGCTGCCATTCGTCTTAGAGAAGAAGCAAGCAGTGTCTGAAACCAACACTTGGCACCAGTGAAAATATAAGTAGGGGCCAGGTGACAGTGGAAGTAATTATCTTCCTTGCAGAGGATGTAGCTTGGTGATAGCACCTGCCTAGCCAGGCGAGGCCCCCAGATAGACCACTAGCACCGAAACAAAACAGAACAAGCTAAAAACATCAAAGGAATAGTTTCCCCAAACAACAATAAAGTGCCAGAAAACAGCATAGCTTCCCATTCTTATTTTTCCATAATAAATTTCCACAATTCCTTTCTAGGAGGCAAAGCAAGTGGAGCTCTGTATGGCTCAACTAAAGAGCGTTTGCACTCCCTGCCTTCGCGCTGGGAAGCAAACATTTAGCTGATGGGGAAAGAAGAGACCTTTCCCTGTTTTGAAATTACATTATGGAGAAAGGCCACGTATTTAGCAAAGATGCTGAATGGAAACTGAAGAGAATAACTAGTAGCGCACGGTTCTCCTTGAAAAACATCAATGCTAACATTGTTTCATAAACGTCCACACACTGAGCTACTGTCAAACAAGATAACATGGGTTTATATCATTATTCAAGACAAGAATTCCGTATCGGGCTGCCCATATTTCAGGGCAGAAGGATTCCATTATTTGTCAAGCAAAACACATTACTCTTAGGAAATCAGGAAAGTTGACCTTGGCAAAGAGTTAGCGAAACCGTTCCCTCTTGACTTCCCTTCCAGGCAGGGCGGTAGAGCGCATGTTTGCTGCCACTTGGGATGTTTGGGCAGAAGTGAGAGGAGAAGACAGAGTTCACACCAGCATGGGGAAGCCTGAATTTTAAGCTCCACCGAGTCTCACACCATAAAGCACCTTCTAAGAAGGACAATCATCTAGATGTTTGTAGAAAATGAGTCCTGGGTCCACATCCTGACGCTTTATGATTTCTCTTGGTCTACCACAGTTCTACTTCTTCCCCATAAAGTGACAAATTTAGGAACACATTTGTTCTTTGACAGAACTCTAAATCCGGGTAGCTTTTGCCCACGGTATTGACACATTGCCTTGAAAAGTCTCTCTCAGGTAGCATGATCGCTGTTTTTAGACTAAGCAGCAACCCAGTGTTTCACTTTCTACAGCCTGAGCAGAATTGGGTTCTGTCTATGGAGTTCTCACGCCAGGCTCCATAGACTTACTTGTCCTAATTCTTTTCCCTGCTCTTCTCTCTCCAGTCTGCTATTGTTCTTGATATTATTAGCACTTTGTGTGATGTTGATAACATAGAAAGGAAATGTTTTTGAGGACTACTACCATGTTTGAAGCAGTTGACATGCGATGTAATCAATCTCCTTGGCAACATCACCCATTAGAAAATTCCACTGTCCACAGTTTTCAGTAAAGAAAGCAAGTCTGAAACCTCTAGCTTAATAGGAAGCTGTCGATTGCATCTTGACTATCATTCCCCGTATTTTATGTTATTAGTGATGAGAAATCTAACTATTCAGAACCACCTAAGCAGCTAGAGATCATCTCTCCTGTTGAAAGAAAAAAAAAAACAGCTAATAGGAAAACTGCAATGTGACTTTTGTGCTGAGTGTTCTTCTACCTTGTGAATCTACCTAAAACCTTCCGTAAAGCTCCTGCATCTTTTTGGATTTACTGAGAAATGAGTCAGCAAAGATTACAGGAAATCACCAAGGGATTACACAGTAAGAACGGTAAATTGTCAACAATGCAAAAAATAGAAGATGAAAACAGAAGTTTTTTTTTTTTCAAAATTGCAAACTAAATCTGTGTTGGAGTGTGAATGTGCCTATCTGTGCATAAAAACTTGCTATGAAATGACTGGTTCGAGGTTTTATCAATGGCGAGTGCCTCCACTTCTAAATAATCAGCGAGGATCACAGCGATAAACACAACCAAGGCAATTGGTACTGATTGCTGTGCTGCAGGCATTCGATAAAGGGAACTCATGAGCAGCAGTGGCCACAGGCAGCTCGTTTAGCCTCGGGGAAGAGAGACCCAGACTGTATCTCTAAGAGATTACGTTCAGTAATGGTTTAGCAATGACCCAGCAGTTCCTGCCTTTGATGATCTCCCTGGCTGAAATTTCCTCTACCCCAATATTTAAATAAGATTTTAAAAATGTTTATGTGCAAAAATCCCCTCCCTTCCCCTACCTCAGAGTCCCTCACCACTAGTGAAACCCCACCTGGCCTCTCTTCTTGGTCGGTTTCATAGTTCAAGGCTGAATGACCTGATAAGGTCAAGAGCTCTTGGGATGAAGTCCACGCTGTGCTTTCGGTCATCTCACACCGTTGACTTTGCCATACAAATCCAAGCCACAAGAACTAATACGGTCTGGAATTACCACCCTTTGAATAGCACTGAGGAAGAGGAATGTACACTAGAGAGAAAAAAATCGTTGTCTGCCCATCTTCTGCCTGGACCTTGCATGGGGGCCCAAGAAAGCCGGCTAAACTAATCAACTAATAGCAAATCTATTTTTATGTTTCATAGACTCTGGTTTTATTTTCTTACTTCAGGTGTCTTTTAAATTTTACTTCAATATTTGCTCTCAGTCTTTTTAATTCAAAATCTTGCTTAAATGGATACTTCCTAAATAAGCAGTCAAGTAGGTGGCCCCAGGAAAACAATATTTCTCCAGGCCCAGAAGAAGTCTGTCCTACTTACAATGGACTCTCCTTCAACAAAGGGAAAGGTTTCTGTCAAAACTCCAATCCAAGTCCAGGAGGAAGTGCATGCCACGATTGCAATGCAACCCCCCGGCCTCTGTCACATTGCATTTCCTTCTCCTCTTCCTGATTCCGGCTCAGCCATACACATGCCCATCTATTTCACCTCATTCAGCCACCAATCTGGAGTTCTACTGATGCAAATATTCTCACCACATGTCTTGAGAAAACTGGGAGATTTCAGATATGACAAAGACATTCTCCCTTGAGATTTAAAGTGAAGAAGAATACAACTCAATGGCTCAGTGTTTGCCCACCATGTGGAAGGCTCTGAACAAAAGCTAAAGCCAAGCAGGGGCAATATCGAAGCTGACAGCGAAAACGCTACACAATGAGAGGAAGTGGGCAATGGCAAGCAGTGGCAAGAAGTGTGAAAAGGAAGAGGGACCCAGTAAGACCCTGCCAAGGAGCTGGGGAGAACTGGCCAAATAAATTGGCTTCAGGAGTAACATTCAGACCAGGTGCAGGATGGTGGCTTGAGAGAAACTTACTCGGGGAAGCGTAATAATTAGGCTGTGTCATAGAAATAAGGCTGGGAACACACCTCTAACCCCAACACTTTTGGTGGGAGAGGAAGGGAGGCTTTTGTGAGTTCAAGCTCACCTGGTCTACATAATAAGTTCTGGGACAGTAGGGGTTACATAGTGAGAACTCTGTCAAAAAGGTAAAATAAAAAAGAGGGGGCGGGGAATAAAAGAAAAAGAAAAGAAGCAAAATGCTTTCATAATTAGGGGGTCAATAAATAAAAGTGGATTGAGCTCAGAGGCTACATGAGAGTTAAGGAGAGCTTCTGCTTTAAACTGTGGGCTGCCTTTCACGGCGGCTACTGTTAGCTGTTCTGCCCAGGCAACTTACAGGGTCACTGTGGGCAGGCCATCTTCTCTATTTAAAAAAAAAATCAAGAACCTGTGTAGTTTTCAGCATTGCTAAGTGGTTAAAACAACCACAAAACTCCTCAGTCTATTACTCTTGACTAGACACGTCAAGGCCACATCCAGATATTCATACTTCGCCAACAACTACAAGATCAGTTTGCAAAAGAGATGGGTTGTGAGAGACAAAAGTCAAATACAAAGTCATAGAAAAGAGATGGGTTGTGAGAGACAAAAATCAAATACAAACTCATAGAATCAAAGAAAACACCCTGATCTAGCAAGTTTTATTATGTCAAAGTTTTTTTTTTCTGGTAACATATATTAACTTTTCTAATCAATCTGATGGAGAACCTTTAAAATGAATTAAAACCATACATGTATTCCAAAGTAAGGTTGGGGGAGGTAGAAGTATAGACTTTATTTTTACATCTACTAGTCTGAGTACAAATAAGCTTTACAAATTCTGGAGAAGGGCATTTTCGGTATTAAGATGCACATTTTTAGCTGACAACCATTGCAGGTCTCTGGCTCCTGAAAGCAGGCTCGGCCCCGTATCTAAAAACTAAGCATGCAGATTCTGTAAGAATCTCAAGTTAGACAAACAACAAAGCCCTTATACATGAGAGGATTTGTTCGTTAACTGATCCCACGAAGGTAAATAGCAAATTTAAAACCCCACAAATTAACTGCTAATTACTGGCTTTTTGTGTGAGGCTCACACAGTAGTAAAATGTGCAAAATTATTCCACTACAGATCATCAGCTGCTGGGCAGACATTTCTGACTAAGGATGGGTTACGTGATTAAGGGGGCATCATTTGCCGGCAGTGTGGCTTCAGACCTCACCTCACCTCTGAAGGAGCATTTCAATTCTGTTTCTAATCATCATCGCTGTAATGTACATAAGTGGAGATGCCCACAGACATATTGAAGTAAAGCAAAACAGTCCTCATTCTTTCTGCTACGATGACGCACGCCAGGGCTACACATTCCTGGAGGACCAATGTCATGCTGGATGTACTAGAGAATAAAAGCCTTTGGAAATGATATAGGTTTCAAGTCCTTTGACTAATTCCACTGGGGTCATTCAAGAGCTCGGATGGGGGAGGTGAGGGCAATGGGAGGAAGGAGGCAGCTATCACTGCTGTTGTAATTACTACGTTCCCTATGGTATGAGATGCTAAAAATGAATGTTTCCTCCCTTCCAAGGATAGAAACCTTCCTTGCTGCAAAGCTGTTAGCATATATAATGCACTTGTCTGAAAATCATGGCTTCTCTGTCATTCTTGGGAGACCTTTAGGGACCTGGGTTATTGTATAGCCCTGAATTATAGCAAATGCATAATTTGCAGTCCTCCCATGCCCAGCTGATTTCGAAGAGGCAGTTTAAGTAATTTCACCTGTTTTTATGGCTCAGTTCCCCCCCCCAAGAAATTAAAGTGTTTATATTATCTTAATTCTATACAAAATTTTTGCAAACTTACAACTGAAAAAACATGTTAGGATATTTCCTCAATGCTGCTATCTGTGAGGAATAGCTGATAATTTAAAACCAAATCCTAGAACACTCCTTTCAACACAAATAAACAAACCTCTCAGAAAGTCAAAACATATAAGGCTCCTGAGCAGCTTACATGATCCTACAGCACATAGAGTCACAAGAAAATAAATGGCACTAATTTGTAGCTTCTGTGTAAAGACATTTCCCCCCGCTTAGTTTAGAGGCAGGAATGGCACCTCAGCAGAGGCTCTGTGTTTTTCTGATTTCACTTCTTTCATCTTCAGAGTGGAGTAAAACAAGAAATGCTACTTCCCATCTTCGGTCGTATTTCAATCAATGTCAATTTAACATACTTTAAATAGTCTGTATAATTTTAAATGAAAGAGCCATTCTGATGTTAATCTGGATCAATCTTCCAAACATATGATTCTGGGTTTTTAAAAGGGGCCCACTGAAGGGGCTTTTTTTTTTTTAAAGCAAACAAAAAAGCACCCCGAGGCTGTCCAATTCGCATTTAACCTACTTATGTGAAAAGGGAACTGCTTTGGTTAAGAATAACTCGCACACTCTCAGGTTCAAGTTAAGCAGGCGAGCCAGTGTATTAGTGGGGGAATGAGCCAGCAAATAGCGGCTCCTTTCACAGAGGCAGAAGAATACTGGGTTTATTTAAAATAGTTGGCACAAATTCTCATTTCAATTAAATCACATTTGCTAGAATAACCTTTCCATAATTAAAAACATGCAAAAAGTCATTTATCCCCTCAAAGTGCTAGCAAAAAAATAATCACAGTAGCTTAAAATGGGCAAGGGGGTAAGATAATTGTTAAGAACAAATGTGACAATTGCACATTAGCTCAGTGGTTTTCAGTGATTCAGAGGCCATTATCATCCTCTGTTGCTAAGTAAAGTTAATATAAATAGGCACCAAGTTTTGTTATTAATGCTATTTTACAGGAAGTAACAGTGCAAGTTCATATCTTGTATTTTTATTGTTGGTATATTACAACTGTAGAATATTATCTTAGGTGAGATTAAAACAACTTGATCTAACCTCTTCCTTTTACAAATAAGGAAACTGAGATCCAGAAATGTTAAATGCCTTGTTCTTAGTCAGCTAGTTAGAGCGTGCTCTGGCACTGCCCAGTTTCAACTGCACAGCTCTGGCAGCATGGGAAGAGCCATAGCTCACAGAAGCCAGAAGAGAAACAACAGAAGAGCACCCCATCTATGTGAGTTACAGGGAAATGAAATTTCGTTTCCAGTCTGTTCCACTTCTCCCACTCCTGCTTCCTCCTGCAAACTCACATGCGAGCCCAAATTCACGTTACAAGGAGAACAAAGATTATCCAATAAATCAGACGAAGTCTCACACGTGGACAAAGCCAGTAAGTGAATTACACGTCCAATAATTACCAAGGATATTCCATGAATAAAATAAACCACTAGCTGAGTCCTTCCAGGTAGATAAATAATTGAGAAACCAGTGCAATGATCAAATCATCAGGAAAGGAACACAGGAAAAGAGGAAGGGCATTTAAATGAGGAGGCAGAGTGTACTAAACCACAAGGAAAACAGAGCCGCCCCTTCCTTCTTGGATATTACTGAATGGCAGTCTTGTGGAGAGTGCACAGCACTATATGACCTACTGGTGCCAAATAAAGTTTCCATCGTTCAGAAATGACTTACAGTAGTTTTATCTATGTGCAGCCGAAGAGCGTAATGAACAAGTATGTCGTGGGGAAGACTAGACAAGCTGTACCAAAGGAACAGTGCTGAGCTTTCATTAGCTCCCTTCTCCATTATTAGGGCACGTTCAAGCACAAATGAGAGAAACTGTGGCACAAGAGTTGCTTGTTCCGAACAGATCTATCACAGATTAACTGTTCTTGCCATCGTACCTAGTTGCAGCGCATGTGTGCACACACACCACACAAGTGCACACATGCCAATAATCACATAACAACTACATGTTGAATCCCATCATGCTGAATATTTGCAACAATGACTAACACAAAGAGCTACTATCCTTCCTAAGTGCGGAGTGGCTGCCTCCTCTGCTACCCAGTTTATATGTCTTACAGCACTTTAAATATATCTTGCAAATTCTTTGCACTGAAAAGATTCCCCAAGATTATTTTGGTACCAACCTCTTACCTTTGCTGCCCTTGGTAGTGTTCAATCGAATACAGTCTGAAGGCTGTTTAGACTCAGAGGGACATGACTACTGCTAAGGGAAAAAAGCAAACAAAATTTCTCCCCAAGAGTCTAATTTGCAAATTAATTTCTTTGTTCACTGTCAGTTACTTTCAGCTTACAAGCTGGAGGGTCAACCTCATTATGAACAAAAACTTATTATGACTAAAATGCAACAAAACTAAACCCTAATAAAAAAAATGCTCAACGTTTCAGAGGCTCCAACCCAAAGCAAGTAACTATATCAATATTATGCAAAGCATGTTCCAGAGAACACTAATGTGTTGAGGTTATTAATAGATACGGGGGTGAAGGAGGGGGCTTTGGAAAACATTGAGGCACATACCAAAATAAACAAGGCCTTTTGGGCAGCTCTTGTGACTTTGCATCCTAGTGTGGATCCAAAAATGGGAGATGGTAGAAGAGAAGTAATGTTATCACTTTTAACTTTGAAATAAATTGAAAATACAGAAAAACAAATTCTCTAGAACTCTGTCGTTCTGTATACTAAAAAAAAAAAACAAAGAAAAGAGAAACAAACAAACAAACAAAACCCTAACCATTAGTTCAACTTAAAATCCAGCGAGGCATTGGGGTGGGGCTCAGTGGTAATACTTGTCTACCTTGCTTATGTGCAAAGCCTTCAACTTCACCCCCTGCACGGCAAAACAAATAAAAATTTAAAACCCACTATTATAAAAAGCATAGCACATGACGATTTCTAAACCCATTTGCTCCTTGCTTGCATGCCCTAGAAACCTGACACAAACCATTTCAGAAAGGGGAGCTGGTCACAGCTGCTCTGGTAAATGACTGAGACCGGTCATCACACCACAGTCACGTCTCTGTCTATTTCCTACAATAGCTTCACCCATGATTGGAACCACAGCAAAATTGCTTTAAAGATTCTTTCATTCTTATTAATTTGTACCTCTACATATTTCATAACATTCTCTCTGATCAAAATGTTACTGTGTCTCTTTATTTTCCAAGATTATAAAATCCTTACCTATCATTTTTGTTCTGGTATGAAAATGTGCATTTATACTAATTATGACATTAATTATAACATAGAAAAGTAATCTAAATATGGCACTTATTCAATAACTTTTGAATACTATACAATAATAGAGTTATCTTGACTAATAAATAATAAATGGGTAACACTATATTTATCATTATTTAAAAAAACACTTCATTCTTTCACATTTAGCATTCATATGGACCTTTTTTCCTTCTTTACTTTACTTATTTGTTTATAGAGTTCAAGAGATCAAACATGCATGTCAGGCAAACTCACTGTGTAGTTCCTACCTCCAAACCCTTGTAGTATCTTTGTATTTGTTCTTAAAAGCATTACAATGAATCATGCTAACTTCAGCACAAATATTTTTGAAACTTTTTGTTTTTTGAGTTAGCATTCAAAGTAATGGGTTTAACTGTCATTTTTAGACATCTATGTTGTTACACTTTGTTTTCATTGATTTCCTCATGCCAAACAACAAAGACCTTTTTACACAGAACTGAGAACTGACAGTAAAACATTGGTGGCTTCAGACTCATAGTTTTCTCATGGGAAGGGAGATATATATAAGAAGAGATGGGGGATAAAAAGGGAAAGGAGGATCAAGGGAAGAAAAGGGGGAAATATGATGAGAAGAAGAAGGAAATGCAAAAGAAAGGAAATGGAAAGGATGCTGCTGGTGGTGATGATGCTAATAATGCTGCTGCTGTTGATGCTAATAATGATGATAAAGAGGAAGAGGAGGAGTGCCACAATACAAAAAGACAACTTTCACTAAGACCTACTTCATCCTAGGCATCCTAGATATCTTCAGTTTGGGTCCATTTAATCTTTACACAACCCTATCTTGGAAAGATCCCCCTTTTAAAGAAGAAGAAACAGAGGTGTGGGCAGGTGAAACAATTTGCGACTATCACATTATATTGGTGCTTAGCCACATGCCCAGCTGATGTGGGATTCCCCTCTGTATGCTGTGAATACCATTGGTGAATAAAGAAACTGCCTTGTCCTGTTGATAGGACAGAACTTAGGCAGGCAGGAAAAACTAAATTGAATGCTGGGAGAAAGGAGGCAGAGTCATAGAGAATCCATATATTCCCAACAGAGACAGATGCCAGAACTTTACCCAGTAAGCCACAGCTTTGTTGCAATACAAAGATTAATAGAAATAGGTTAAATTAATACATAAGAGCTAGCCATTCAGAAGCTAGAGCTAATGGACCAAGCAGTGATTTAAATACTATAGTTTCTGTGTGATTATTTCAGGTCTGAGCTGCCAGGTGGCCAGGAAATGAACAAGCAGCCTCCTTAAAACAAATTGGTGCCCACGTGGCCAACTAAAATCCACTCTAAATTTTAGAGGGCTTGGAAAGGAATTCTAGACACAAAAAACAAAGTTTAGCCTCATTTATTTTCCAGAATGGGCTTTGTTTGCTGGTGGCATGCTGTGGCTCCTTTAAGAGAGGTTTTCCTGATTCAGTGATAGCAAAAACAAAAGAGCTGCGGTTTTGAAAAGCCAGCCTTCTGGGCCATGCTGCAGCACTAACTCTGACTCTTTCTGGAGGTCTGACTACGGAGCATTTAAATGGGGTTTGTGAACAGAGTGCTACAAGTTGCTTAATGCCAACATTGACTAGCTGTGTGCCTAAAAATGGTGCTGTGAGCATGGCTCTCAGAGAAAGCAAAAAGCTCTGCCATGCTGGACTGGGTGGGGTAAGCAGACAGTCCTGTATATCCCCTAGCAATGGTGCTGCTTAAATTCATAAGGAGGGTTTAGTATTTTAGGAAGCACTTCTGGTTAGAAAAGGATTACAGATATGCAGACAAATTCAGATGAAAAAGACCTTTAAATGAGACACAATGTGTTTAAAAAATGTGCATAGACTTGGGAGAGAGAAGAGAAAGAGTATAGAGAGTTATAAAAAGAAGTAAATGGTTTTTTAAAAAATAAAAAACTCTTTAAAGAGATAGCATACAGACAGTCATAGATTAAAGGAGTGAAGAAAAATATGCCACATAAATATAGAAAATTCACAGAGAGTCTGGATTATTATACTATTGTGGGTTTTTTTGAATTTTTTGA
>JAQHUG010000509.1:466185-527998 GCA_028555095.1 Dicrostonyx torquatus | reverse complement strand
GAAGTTGTTTACAATGTACTTCCTGTTTACTTAGGCAATATTATATCTTCCTGGAGTCTTTGATAGAGTTGAAAAATGGATAGTTACCGTTTTCCTTAATTATAATAAAAGATAAAGTATATATAAGTATTATAACTTTAATTCTTGTTTGAGACCTTTTTTGTTATATGTAATTTTACTAGGTTAAAGTTAAAATCTTCCTTTTCATTTGAACAGAAAAGGGAAGGTGATATGGGATTGCCTTCTGTAATGCAGTAAATACCATTGGTGAATAAACTTCCTTGGCCGGTTGATAGGGCAGAACTTATGTAGGCAGGGAAAACTAAACTGAATGCTGGGAGAAAAGAGGCAGAGGCAGAGAGAAACCATGTAACCCCACCAGAGACAGATGCCAGAACTTTACCTGGTAAGTCACAGCCTTGTGGCGATGCACAGATTAATAGAAATGGGTTAAATTAATATGTAAGAGTTAGCCATTCAGAAGCTAGAGCTAATGAACCAAGCAGTGATTTTATATAGTTTTTGTGTGATTATTTCAGGTCTGAGGGTAGCCAGGAAACAAACAAGTGGCCCTCCCACAATACCCAACCAAGCTGACTATAGTACATGGACTTTACAACCACAAAACTACACTGCTGCCTGCCCCCCAAAAAATTCACACAGAGTGCCTATGAACCCAAGGAACGTGTTTGAAGCCACTGTAGGGTCTTTGAGACATGGTGGATAAATTTCTTGGAAAAAGAGATGTAAAGGAGTTCAGGAGAATAATCTAGGTAGAGCATGGAGAAGACATCTGAGTTATGGAGGTTTGCATGTGTGTTCAGAGAGCAGGTTCACACACGAAGGTTCCAAGGCATTCTTCCTCTATAGGAGTTCTTAGGAAGCTGAGGTCGGGCCAGGGGAGCCTGCATGCCTGCAAATGGAGTCAATGGAAAGAGGAGTGTATGTTTGTGGGACCCAGTACAAAACAACAGGGTAGAATGAAATATCAGCAGTAAAAGCAATCAGGAGTGGCAAGCAAGCTGGAAAACTGTTCACTACCATGGAGGCATTAACCATATACTAGGTTTGTTGGTTGGTATTTATTATTATTATTATTATTATTATTATTATTATTATTATTATTATTATTATTGTTTTTTCATTAATCTGGGCTGCCTCAAACTCACCATGCAGTTGAAGATTGATATGGGAGTGTCTTCTGTGTGCTGTGATTACCATTAATGAATAAAGAAACTGCCTTGGCCTGTTGAGAGGGCAGAACTTAGGTAGGTGGGGAGGACTGGACTGAATGCTGGGAGAAAGAATGGTGGAGTCAGAGATGCTATGGAGCCACCGCCAGAGTCAGACATGTCAGAACTTTGTTGGCAGGCAACAACCTTTGGTGATATACAGATTAATAGAAATGGGTTAAATTAATATGTAAGAATCAGCCAATAAGAAGCTAGAGCTAATGGGCCAAGCAGTGATTTAATTAATACAGTTTCTGTGTGATTATTTCTGGGCTAAGCTAGCCAGGAAGCCGGAATGAAAAAGCAGTCTCCTCCTACAGAAGATGGCCTTGAACTCTTTGATCCTCCTGCCTCGGCCTCTGAGTACTAGGATTGCACGTCTCTGCCATCATAACCTGCTATCATTGGCTTATGGAGGTACTCAATGATGAATGACTATAATCCCTCCTAGGACCTAGTTTGGGTTTACTGTTGATAGATGTAATTCTCCACATTAGCAATTACAGTGGAGAAACCAGTTGGAGTGGGGAAAGGTGCTAGGTTTGAACCTTATGTTTCAAGATACATGATCTTCAATGGTAGATACCTGGTGAATATGAAGCTTTAGAAATGAAGTGTAGAAAGAATGTTAGAGGCATAAACAACACATTTACAGAAAAGAAACCCCAAAGTGAACCCTGGGAAAGACTGACAATTTATAACAGTGGCCAAGAACCACACAGCTCACAAGTTATACATATGTCAACTCTAGACCCAGAATAGACTCTGATTTTGAGTGAGATGGGATTGGTTCATTGAACTAAGAGGTTCTCCAAAGATAAGGAAACTGGATATAAAAATCTAGAAAGATGAAAGACACACCTACAATGCATGGCACAGTGGGTAAATCCCAGCAGGGAAGGGTTTCAAAAGCAAGTGTCCAGTGCACTTGGTGACGTGAAGATCACTGTTGACCTCTGAGAATGACAGGGGCCAAAAGATCTGTAGGGCAATGGAGGGTCAACCAGGGGAAGGCATAGCTCCATGAGTACCTGACCTTTCCAATGCTTGGAGGGAAATAGTAAAAGAAAAAAGAAATAGAAGAGAGAGTTCAAGAGCCAGCTCAGTTCCCGTCCCTGTAGTTTCAAGATTAAAGGGACATGAACACACATCTGTGATGAGAGATAAGAACATGCAGAGACCAAAGCTGGAGACACAGGCAGGAGAACACTGGCAGACTGACCAAAGTTCCCACTGATGAGAAAAGTGGCTTCCTGTTGCCATAGTAAAAATGCTGACCAAAAGCACCCAGGGAAGAAACCCCTGTCCCAATCTATGACAGAGGGTGGCAGCTCAGGCTAGGCCAGTGCAGAGGAAATCCCAATCCCAATCTATGACAGAGGGCAGCAGCTCAGGTGCACAGAGCTGCAGCTGCAGCAAAGACCATGGAGGGATGCTGCATGCTGCCTTACCGGTCGGTTCACCTTCACCTACCGTTTTTTCTACCTCCCAGGGGAACCTGCCTACCGTGGAGTGGTGCCACCCACAATGGGCTGCGCCCTTTCATATCAGTAGCTGATTAAGGGGGAGAAAAGCTCCACAGCCATGCTTGTAGGCAATCTGGTGGAGTCATCTTCTCAAGGTTCCCTCTTTCCAAATGACTGATTTGTGTCAGGTTGACAATAACAAGCCAGCACAGAAGGACACCTCTACCTAAGGTGGAAGAGCATCAGGAAAGGATAAACACTGGTGTGGGAAGACAGGACGAGGTGTGTGGTTATAAGGCTGGTGTGTTCACACGGTAACCTTATTTCTCATGAAGCATGTTTGGGGCCCTTAGGGGACACAATGAGTTGAACGTGGAGCCAGTTTTAAAAAGCAATAAAGATGTGCAGTTAGTTTGGAAGGGAATGGGAGAATGAAGATGCCGTCACATGACTGGGTAGTAAGCAAAGGTTTGAAACCTTGTAACAAAAGTTAATTGTAGATAAAGCTAGAATATCCTTCAACATAGAGAGCTGTTCCCAAGCTCTCATACAGGGATACAGGCACACATGGGAACCATTGTCAACTACCTACCAATTTCAACTTCTTAGATACATACACACATACATACGCATGTGTGTACATATGGATGTATTTCTATGTATATATACAAATACACACACACACACACACACACGCACACGCACACACACACCCCACATCCATATCCTGTATTCTTTTCAATGATTACGGGAAAGCCCAGAGATGTGGCAACAGCTTGTAAAGGGAAGGCAAGTTTCATGTCTAATCCACCGGGAAGAGTGGAGCAATGCACTTTGGTCTCGAGGCTGATACTCAGTGCACTCGTGAGTGGAAACACTCCCTCAGTTTCATGTGTAGCAAAACACACGTCAGATGCTTAGGTCTTGCAAACAGAGTGGTTTGCAAAGCTTCCTGTGCAACACTCCAGTCGATGTCTTTTCCCCCTCGGAGAGAGGATGTTCCACTCTCAATTAATGGCTCAGTTATCAAGTTCCAAGAGCAGCTGGCTTCGGTTATGCTTTAATTGAAAAGATGGTGCAGTTGTTAAGAAGAAGGTATTAAAAAGCTGTTTAGAATATAGGAAAGCAAGTGATTAAGATCAGAGACATAGACTAAAATCCCTCCAAAGGAGAGAGCCAAACACCCGTGCAAATGTCCAACTAGGGAAACAAGAGTAAGCGGACATATAAGCGATGTCCTATGAGATGCATCCACGGAGTGGGCTGGGATTGGGTATGCAGAGGCTTGCTACCCAGGCATCTGTGGCACAGTGCTGCAGATCTACTGATGGATTTGGTCAAATAATTTACGCTGTCATGTTGTGGTCTAGTTGTAAGGAACTATGGCCTATGCAGACCAATCCGGACAATTTAGGAACTTAAAATGCCAGTTGTTCTGTACCTCACCTTTTGTTTTTTTAAATTTTCATGTAACATCTTCAAATGGAGTAGTATGCGAGACTCAGATAATTTTGTGATATGATTGAAAATGAGAATAAGTAAAAAACTGGGCTTTCATTTTTTTAAGAGAACAGAGTTTCCTCTGGGTTTTTAGAATCTTCCTTTTACCCAGTTTCCTAGCAAGCATTAGGTTATCAGATAGATGTTCATGTAGATGATTACCAGGTTGAAATCCACTGTAATTCGAGGATCCATTTTCCTTTTCTTGTAAGTGCATGAAAAAATAGATCTGTATACTGTCCAAAGATAAAAGCAAGATTTCTGCATTGCTAATCAATTCAAGAATGACTGTTAGGATTATATCATTTCTTGACTGACAAGTAATACATAGGTATTTTAAAAATGATGCAATGATGTCACTTCATACAGTGTCCTTCTGAGTTTCTTTGACTTTTCTAAGCACTTAGTAGAGGTAGTGACTCTAGTAGGTCAACAGTGTCGACCAAAAAACACAGGAGGAAGCCAGCTAAAAATTAAGGCCAGTGTAAGGTGATACTTAATTGCCAGTTGGTGGTGACACACACCTTTAATCCCAGCACTTGGAAGGCAGAAGCAGGTGGATCTCTATGAGTTCGAGGCCAGCCTGGTCTACAAAGAGAGTTCAAGGATAGCCAAGGGCTGTTACACAGAGAAACCCTGTGTAAAAAACAAAATAAGCAGCAACGAAAAAGAAGATGACTTTCAGGGGCCAAAAGTGTAACTCAGTGGCAGAGCATATGTCTCACACAAGGTCCTGAGTGCAATTCCAGCACATGTTTGGCAAATCATCAGCAAATCGCTCAGAGACTTGGTGTTTACCCTGCTGCTCTGCACAGAGCCACAAAGGTATGTACCCCACAAACGTGAAGGTACGAAAGCCTATGTAGACCATGACGCTATCTTTCCTAGCTATAGTATTTTAGGTTTGAAAACATGACAAAGCATTCTTGTAATTTCCTACTTAGTATTATTTGAAATTCTTCCATTTTTGTGTCACAGTTATGTCAAATGCCTCGAATTTAATATATTTTAAACAAAAAAAAACTATTACTGAAAACATCTAAAAGCTTGTAGCAATTTTGTTTTCTGTTCACATTTTCATTAAACCTTCCTATTACTTTTTGCTTGGCATTTACTTAACTCCATTGTTGAAATCAAATACATATATTTATAATATCATGTATCTATGTAATTATACTAAGCTACACTAAAAATGTGAGTGGATAGCCACTTGAAAATAATTTTGTGAGCCAGGAGCTCACCTATGATGACTCTCTCCTAAGTGCTTAGGGAGATCATGGCTACTGTGAAGTTAAAGATGAACCATTGCCCCTTGATTGCCTACACATTGTCCATCTTTGTACTTCACTCTATTTTATGTTACTTTACTTTAATTTTTATGGTTTGCTGGAGATGGCCCTAATAACCTCCTCCATGTAAGCATGCACAGAAGAAAAATGATTTTGCAAACACGAAAAGGCTGCTGAGCCACAACTTAGTCCTGGGCGTGCTTTTGGATGGGACTCATCCCAACGCAGTGACAGACAGGAGGCACATTCTGAACTAAAGCTTCCAATGCCCAAAGCCTTTAAAGTGGCACCTGTGAGCTTGCACTGCGCTCTAGTGCTCTTTATCCTTTTAGAAGGTTGAACCATCTTAGACATCAGCACCTGTGCAACTTTCCCAAGACTGTACAACAATTGTGACTCACAACCTCCTCAAATCCCCTTGCTGTGTCATAGCAACCCTGAGAAAAGCCCAAAGTCAAAAGGGGAAAGAAAAGAAATGGAGCAGAATAGCAATGCCATGTATCATATGTGTGTGCTATGCATGGGTGCATATTTTTGCAAAACCACTCCACATACATTGCTTGAAATCACTAACTATTAAGTCTCATGGGGATACCAGGTCATGATCAACATCTTTACAATCCATGTTACAGCACACATAATATTACTATTTTCCTGTTATCTTAACTTCAGCTATTTCAGCCAGCCATTCTGACTCCGCAGTTACAGACCTGTTTCCTGGCAGGAATTCTGTTTCTGCAGGCACTGGTTCTGCTGCTGTGGCTAAAGGTAGCTTTAACTGAATCTCTATTATTCTATTTATAAATATGACTTGAGATTCTAAGGCTGGGTTGAAAACCTGCTAGCTCAGAGAGGCTGAGTAGCAACTAGCTAACCTTCTCTCCTTGCTGGCATCTCTGGAAAAGAAAGTGTTTCTGCTCCTCCACACCAAAAAAGGTTCACCACTCCAAATCCCCCTTTGTCTCCGTCTCTTTATGTCCTCCAGGTGGCCTCTGATGCTCTGGGATTACTTTCCATCAATGAGTTGCTAATTCAACATCCTGACCCAAAGTTAATTTCATTTATTGACTGCCAGTGCAAGCTCAGGGTTCACAGTGTGATCAAATATCCCCCAACATTTTACTTTCAGTTTTTCTATAAGAAAAATCTAGTGCTACAGATATTATTAATGGATACTTTCCCAGAAAGGCAAACACAAACCTATGAGCTGGACCTATAATCTGAGTCTTCCCTTGGACAGGGTTGAAAGACACAACTTGAGCAGTATTAGCTACACCACCTTGAAGTCATCTAATATGCTCAGTATCCCCTCTGTCCTCTGGTGGACCCCAAAACGCACTCATGAGTTGTGACTGGGCCACCCTTACAGAGCCCTTCATCATTGATTGATTGGTTTATTTATTTATTTGGTTTTTTGAGACAGGGTTTCTCTGTGTTGTAGTCCTGTAGTCCTGGATGTCCTGAAATTAGCTCTTGTAGACCAGGTTGGCCTTGAACTCACAGAGGTCCGCCTGCCTCTGCCTCCTGAGTGCTGGGATGAAAGGCGTGTGCCCTACCACTGCCCGGCTACAAAGTCCTTCGTCTTAATCACCATTGCAGTAAGTCCAGCATGACGCACCAATATCATCACACACGGATGAAGTCTTACCTTGCAAAGCTTGCACACCATGCTCCCATTTTCACTGATAGTTATATAGCTTGGAATTTTTTTTTAAAAAAAAAACTTTCATTGTTCAGATGATAATTTCAAATTGTCTCTTTAAACCATTGTAATAACCATTGCCAAAGAATAAACAATTTGGGGCAGCCATTTAATTTCTCATTTTTTTTTCTAACCTCAAATCTGCCTGCAAACACGCTGTCTGCTGACTCTCTGAACTAGCCTCTCTGAAGCATCCAACAAACAAACAACGGCAAAGAATTGCATTCTCCAATACTGCTGGGCCGTGGCAAGCTAGGTGCTAAGTAGTAAAGGCATCTCTTACAGAAGATCAATACATTTACACTTCGGTCCACAGTTGAGTTATGGGAATGGGGTGAAGAAGCAAGTATACTAAGTGAAGCTTCTCTCATCTCAGAAAGCTGATCACTGATGGGTTTGTACGTATTTGTCTGTCACGCGTGTTCTAAAATATCCAGATGGCGCCACACGACAAAGGCCTGCCTCTGGAGGAATGTGTGGCTGCACTGGCACGGGGTTTTCTGCAGCGACTCCAGAAAAGAGAGAAATTATGATGCAGGGAGCTATGGTCATCTGCTGGTTTGTGGTCCATAACCCACTCCGACAGGAACTGCAGACAAAGGGTCTGTTAGGCACACAACCAGGAGGTGGCAACCACCAACACAGGAAATTGGGCATAGTACAATCTGGTAAAAAACAATTCATTAGTAAGATAAAGAAAAGGGTGCCACCTGAATTTTATCCTGAAGGTTCTGGAGAACAGAGATGATATAGCCAAAACTGGAAAAGGAGTGAGTTGATGAATGTCTTCTTGGATACATAAACCGAAAACACCTAGGATAGAATTCTGAGCATATAACTCAAAATAGGAGCCATGGCATATGGCAGGCCCTGAGCTGAAGGGATTTGAGAGACCCACAGTGTGATAGTTTACTGAGAGAGATGTATGACCCAGACCAGGAGGAAAGGGTTGGTTGGTCTTGCTTCTAAACACAGAAAGAAGCTGAAATAGAACCTAAACTGAGATTCCTTTAGTCCGCAACACAAAGCTCTTAGCGCCTTCTCTGCAGGATCCACCCAAACAAGGATGAAAACCCCCAAATGTACTTGCAGTTTGAGGTGTCCATTGCCTTATGGAGGCAGTAGTGTCATACAAAACTCTAGATTCACTGCATGCATGGTAAGCTCTCTTCCCAGCAGAAAGCCCGAAAGGGTAGAAGGCAAATCTGTTTTTCCTCTTGACATCTATGGAAGTTGGCAGGTCAGAGTCAGAGCTACAAGTATGACTAGAGGTATATATCCACTTTAGTAATGAGGGCCAGGAAAGGAAGGGAGCAGTAGGAGGGCAGGGCACCAAGAGCTTGTCAAGCCTGGATGAGGCTTGAGGATCCACAGAAGGGGGCAAGACAAAGACAAAAACAAAGAGATGGGGAGAAACTATACACCAAGAGAAAAGAAAGTTCCAAGGATGCAATGCATATCCACGAGAATCCACGAACACAACACTGTTTCCTCAAGAGCTGGAAGAAGCCAATGAATTCTTCTGAGACCCATGCTAGCAAGAGGGGTGACAGGAAAGTCAGGTGACGGGGTGCTTAGAAAAGTTTAGTAACAGTCATCCAGCATTGCAAACTAAGGTAACCCACTGACCTTAGTGATGCAAGGAAGCCCTCTCTGCAAGGAGATGCCATATGGGGAGCCACATGGGCTATGGGAGTCAGAAGGACAGTTCATCACATGGACTTTGTCTAAAAAATGATGAACAAGGATTGTACAATAGTGAAAGTGGAGCCAAACTGAACTTAATCTACTTAGCTTTTAAAAAGTAATTTGTAATAATGCCAACAAGACAACACACACACACACACACACACACACACACATACACACACACCCTCAAATCTAAAAATTGAAGTCTAAAGTCCATTCTCTTTCTGGTCCCAACAACCATTCTGGGTAAAGACTGTTAAAGCAGTGTTTCCTCACTTAACACTTTATCAAGAATTTGGGAGGCAGAAAGAGACTGAATGACTGTAAGGTTTCTTCTGTGCTCTGTATTCTGTGGGAGGAGCTGTAGCCCACAGTGTCAGCCCACTGTTGATTTCACAAGGTTTCTGATGAAGTCTCTTGCAAGGGGATGACCACTAACACTAAATGTCAAGTGTCCCCACTGCAATTGAACATTCACGACTATGGAAGGCCTTGTTCTCCTCTGCCTATGACCACTCTTCTTGCCAATAGGAGCTCCATGTCTAAGCTGTAACCTGAGCTTCTCTCTTCCTAGGTATGTCAGGAAATAATTCTCCTGAGTTCTATTCGTTTTGTTGTTGCTACTGTTGCGGTCTGGTTTACTGAAACCGGGTTTTGCTGTGTATCCTTAGCTGGCTTCAAACTCATGACAATCCTTCTGCCTCAGGTCCTCAAGGACTGCCATGACAAGGGTGAATGAACACTACTAGATTTTCTCACGTTCTTGCGGCCACACATCAGGTCAGAGTGTTTCTTCAGCTCATTTTCAGCAAGATATTTCTTTGCTCTAATTCTTGGGCCCTGGGTAACACGAGATATATCAATGCACAAAACACTTGCTATTATTTGGTAAGATATGTGATCCTGCACCATTCCTATCGAGTGACAGCTGAAGGTTCCAGAAAGACGTGGTGAAAGACTGAGACCTTTTCCAAACTCTGTGCTTAAAAAAAAAAAACCTGACATTTTATTTACATGGTTAATACTGAATGAAGTTCGATACTCATTGATTCGTGCTTGTTTGCTAAAGGCTATGGTGTAGAAAATGTGCTATTAAAAGAAGGGAAATGTATTTATTGGACTATAAAGAATAGAGGCAATTGAAAAAAACACTATATATGGAACGCTCTTCATTCCTTAATCATGGTAAGACAAATGTTAAACACAGTAAACAGAGATTATTCATTTACCATGCAGGCCTGCTTGGAAAGCATGCACCAAAGCAGAGAGAAGATGAATCAACTTTACAAGCAAAGGAAAGAGGATTAAAATCATGAAAATAAGCAAAAAACGTTGTCCATGCCAAAAGATAAACTCTGAAAAATATTAGCAATGTCACCAAAAGTCATTAAGCTTAGTTCTACTTGTATGATGCCCTAAGTCTGGGACACAACAGTCTTTAGGACCCATCTGATCCTAGCAATAGTGCAAAGACAGCAGGCATGTGGCTTGTCCATCTGCATCTGCAGGGATGCACATGGGGAAGTGTCAGTCACCATGCTGCAGGGAAGCCTGGACAGCAGCCTCGACAGTGGGCTTGCTGAAACCGTAGCTCACGTAACCATTAAGAGCTGTGTCTGATGGTACACACGGAGGGATCTTTAGTGAGAACAATTTAATTCTGTGTAGAAAGGAGGCTTGCAGGTTAATTCAGAATCAAAGCACAAAGGAGAGATGGCAAGTCTAAGTACAGCCCCTACACATGACCCTCTCAAAGTCCCTTCATGCACTTAAGGGTTCTGTCCCAACGTGAAAGAAGAGGGCTCCATGCACTGACAGCAACTTCAAGTCTCGGGTTTTGATCACCTGACTCAGAACATCATTCAGTATCTATGAACAGCAGCTCTTGAAAAAGTATCTCTACACGATGTCTAAGGAAAGCAGAGTAAAATGCTTCTGAAGGTATTGATCGCGTTGCTTGTGAAAGCCCTAAGCACTGTGATCGTCAGGCATCAATGGACAAAACTGAGGCAAAGGAGAAACAGATGCTCAAGCTATCGGTAATGGGCAGTGGGAGTTATCTGAAAAAATGCACGCCTCTTATAGCTAGACCCATACCACACCTTCACGAATAGCACACCTACACAAAAACATGTGTGTAATTTTCTTTTCCCTCAACATAAATTAAACCACCAAATATTTAGAAAGAGGATGAAAGAAAAAAATTGGTTTTCCATAGGACATGACTATCAAAAGTCTGTTTAATTTGGTCCTCTGAGCTGAATATCAGTTTAGTTTCCTGTCAACTAAACCAGTAATTTAATCCATCCTGAAAGCATCTTTTGGTAACTGAATCATCATTTTTGTAAACTTCACTGTAGTTTCCTTCTTGTCCTATTCTGTTTGGTGCTGCTTTGTAAGTCAGTCCATTTACTACTGACTTTTGGACACTAGTTCAGTTTTATATTTCAATATCTAGAAAGTTCATTGGTTTGGTTTCAAACTGGGAAACACTTATATTCTTTTCTTTCTTTTTTTCACTTCCAAACTGGTGAGTGACTAACACCGTAGGGCTTGTTCAATAATCTTCCAGGAAGACTTGGAGAATCAATGAGTACTCTTCAGTGGGTCAGTCTGAGTGAGGAGCAAACTTCCCACAAGCTTTAGCTTGGAGGCCACGATGGGGATGGCTTCCTTTGTGGACTGTGAGATCAACTTGGGGTCTCAAGAGGCAAAACACTGGCCTACAACATAATAGGACAGCTATAACTATCATAACAGGTATTAGTGGACACAGTTCTATTTACACATGCCCTTATGCCCTTACATCTCTATCCTCTGCACACACTTCCAGCATGCATTTATGAAGTGCCTTGGAGATGTGCACACAATGCTAATTGCTGAGGGGAATGGGCATGGCGTGGAATTTTCCTCTGACTGAGAAAGAAGCCACTGTCCTTATCATGTGCCACACATATCTCATAATATAGATCTTTTACAAACTCATTTTCAGACACAATGTGAAGTTGTCCCATTTTTGTCATGGAGATTGTGATTTTTTTTTCTTTTAATAGATCTCCACTCGTGTATCTCCACACTCATGAAATTGTGTGATTTCTCCATAAATGAATGAAAATCATAAGCTTCATCCCTTTCTTTTCTTTATTCTGTAATTAGAGAGGAATCCAATTTCAGTTCTGCTCACTCAGTCCCTTCATTGCTTCCTTTCTTTCTTTTCAAGTGAATCCAGTGGGTCAGGTATTCCCACTGAAGAGGCTATGTTTGAGCCTCTGTTACTATAGATGGAGCTGGGATGGGGCTGGGGGCAGAGAAAGCTGACTCCAAGGGAGGACAGGCTTGCCTTTGTACCTTGACGGACAATCAACAGTAAAACCAGGAAAAGGAATTTTCAGTCTAGTTGTCTTAATAGGGCTAAAGTTAGAGAAAGGGTAAGGCCTGGGATCAAAAAAGAGGGGAGTGGGGGAGTTTCCAGAGAAGGAGCATCGGTAAACTTTATAATTCTTCATCTTGGAGCCCATGTTTCATTGCAATATTGATTTAAGCAAAATTTCAAATGCTAGCTTCTCTGTTTGAAATATCCTTAGTTCTGTACACAGTGAGGGAAGGGGGAATCTTCGTAATCAAACGGGTCTCTTTCCTATCAACAATTCAAATGATATTTTAAGAGTTATTCAGATATATTTGGTTATTAGACAGGTTTACTAGGAAAATAAAATCAAAACGAGTGCCTTGACATTTCAGTTTTTAAATCAACACTACAAGGAACGTTTATGGAGATGAAATATATTGGCAATATGAGGGCTTGGAAATAAATGTTATTAAGAATGCTTAGCGAATGATTGTGTTTTATTTCCTGAGGGGAGAACAACAACAATTGAACTCTGCTCTTGTCTTCTGTTTCAACATCATGTCTCTGTCCCGCCTCCTCCTGTAATAAATATTCTCTTGCCAGTCCTGCTGCTGACAATAATGTAGGTGAACTCTGCACCGTGGACGTCTGTCATTATTAATGACCATGAGAGAGAGGAACAATAACTCACTCCGTTAGGAACCAAAGGGATAAAATGTTGCCGGAATCTCCTTTTGCTTGTTTTTTTCCCAAAGAATATTTTTATTTTCCCTTCCAAATTCACAAATAACGGTAATGGAGCAGGAACCCCTTCACATGCTCTTTCTTCAAGTTTGAACACTGTTAAAATGGCAGACACTTGTGGCAACACGGATGTTAATTTACAATCATAAAACTACACTAGAAAGTTTTAAATACTACGCTACATGTAATGCTTATAATGATTAGGGTATTAAGATTTTTATGGTCAGAACATTTTATTACTTTTCCAAAAGCTTAAAAGGTTTACATATGGCCACACCACAGAATGTTCTTGCTAAAATACTTATTCCACTCATTTTGCCTATAAGATACATATATATTTGTTTTAAAATGGGTCTTCTGGTGCTTGATATTGAGTTATCAAAAAGCTTTAAACTGTTGTATTTTTTATTGTGAAACTATATTGATGTGTTTCGTTTGAATCATGAAAGAATGCTTTACAATGTATTTTTTAAATTATCAAACTAGAAATAAAATGCTGTAGAGATAAAGAACAAATATCTTTCACTCATGTCTTATAAAAATGGACAGACGATAACATTCACGCCCTGACGGAAATGGCCACAGTCTGTGTTAGTCGCTTCTAAACTGTAGAATGAATACCATTCTGAAAAAAACAAAACTATACCCATTCGTTCAAATGAGCTGTTTCCAACTGACTCTCAAGTGCCAATGGCCTGTTGATTTTCAACTTTCACCCGGACTCTATCACTATCTCTCACATCTCCTCAGCTCAGTGCCGATGAGATAGCGTCATGAGGGTTCCTGTGGCTTAGGAGAAATGGACTTTTCTAGAACGTAAGACTTTAAGATGTCAGTAAACTTGGAGGGATCACATGGGGCCACTAAGGGTTTACTGAGTGTTGTCTGCCTTCTTGCTGGCCTGTGCAGTGCTTTACAGTTTTACTGACAAAATTCTAGAAACGTTAGCTCTTGTTGATGGTACAGTTTATATTGTTACTAGTAGCTTTTGTAGGGAACATAACATTAGAAAATAAGTTTGTCTTTCCACAGATTTCTAGAAAACAGTAAAATAATTGTAATTGTAACTCCAGGTCTTACGTCTGCCTAAATGACAAATTGTGTCAAACAGAAAGACAATAAACACTGACTCTCATCAAATATATTTGGTTGATTTGGAATTTGTAAGATGCCAAATCACCAATTTGAGATTTTTTTGTTCTGATTTCATTTTTCCTCTAATGCAAACTGAAGGAAGGTAGCAGTCTTTGTGGTGAGAGTGGTTTTTGTAAACTGAATTAAATGGCCCTGTGTTTTCCTTATTATTAAAGGAAGAAATGGGTTTGGGGGAAAGAGGCGCAGGCTAAGTAAAAGGAGAGACTGTTCTTGCTAACTCTTTCTTCCTCAATGTCCGCTCCTAAAGGTAAACCCAACCTCCCGCCCACCAAAGCCATAGAGGATAAAGCCACAGTTGCTATGGTTGCTTCTCGAGAGGCAAGGTGTTATGAGGGGCACAGTCTCCCTGTCCCCATCTCTTCCCAAAGGTCCATACCCAGTCGGTAGAATCAGGCCAAATAGTTCAATTGCTACTTCTCAGTGCCAACTTTGCTAAACAGACCCCCATCCTGAGTATAATAAAGTCTGTAACAGAGAACCCATTCCTTGGCCTCACTTAACTTTTAACTAAGACGCTGGAAGAAGTTATCGACAAATGTTCCCGGGACATAAAAGTGTTCAATCCATCAAACTCCTCCGAATCAAATTAGCCTGAAACACTATCCTTAAAACTGCAAAAACATTGTGATACTAAATATTCAATGTCATCAGTCAGGCAAATTGGCCTGGGTCAAATGGGCAAATCTAAAAAAATGAGATTGCTAAATTTCTCAGCCTGATAGCCTCGTAATAAATAATGTGTTTCTATTCAATCTGTACATTAAGTCTTTTATGTGGCCTTAAGGCACTATCTGATGGCCATGCCCATTACAGTGTAGCCATAGAAACTGACACATTTATTTCTTGGATTAGTGTGCCATTGGAAATATGAATATGAAGCAGTAAAAGGGGATTTAATCTAATCTACTGACGTGAGGATGAAGTTAGTAAAAGGTTGAGTGCCCCGGCAGGGAAGAGAAGATTATTCCTGCAGTAAGATGTCTGTTAGTGGTTAGAGAGATCAGCTAAACAGCCTAGGACTTATTTGGCACGGTTATTTTTAAATAGGCACCATCATACGCCATGTGGAGCATGTTCTGCAGACTGAAGAATGCTTTGAAAATGAAATGCATATTTTTAAGGATGGTGATAGCTAAACTAGACACCTTTTACTTCTGAGCTCAAAGGGAGCAGCACACTTCTGACCGGAACATAGGAAGCACAGTGCCCAGGCTCAGATTGCTTAAATGAGTTGCATTTTGTTTTTATTTAACGGTCTTGTGCAGCCCTTCCATTTTGTCCAGGTTTAAAATGCAACCACCAAGAGGAGAGAATCATCAAGGAAGGCCAGACGGGCTCAGAGAAAACAAAGCTAATCAACTTTATCCACGATTTTGTTAAGATTAGACCCCCATAAATATTCTTTAAGTGGTGGGCCAGACCACCACTACAATACTGGTGCCCACTAATGATTCACAGGACAGCAGCCCGGGTCCTCTGTTACTCGGCTGCAAAGTACATAAATTTCCAAGATATATCCTGACAGAGGAAGAGCAAAGTACAGCACTTTGTCCTTGAGAGGTTAACATGGAATGCCATAAAGTATTCAAATAATAATTTACTCAATCTTTCAGGGTAATTAATTAAAATGCTGGCTATGGTGAGGAAAATCACCTTGAGCTTAGATGACTGAAGGGCCCTCCTTCTCTCTCAGTGTGCAACCTGCCCCGGCAGACCAACCACATGCTTTCCCAGTTATGGGGTTTGATTTCAGAAGATAATAAATAGCCAGGATCTAATTTTGCCATGTCACAACCGATTATGTTTCACAAGAAAAGGTGGAGCGCTCACCTACCAGATGAAGGTGAAACATAAAACCACTTTTATTTATGTCGTGTGTCCAAATTCAGCTCAGCCTGGCCCTGGGTGCTGGGGAACGCGTGGACTTTCTCTGTCACACGAATTTATGTATCTCAGGAATGTGTCAAATATAAACATAAATTTAATCAAAGGGATGGAAACCTCTATTATATATAAAAAATGCATTCTTGACACCAAATATAAATTATTTTAACGTGTGTTTTTACCACTTTTTAGAAGGTCAGAAAAAAAGAGAAGGAATAAGACATTAAACAGATGGAGCCCATGGCTCTACCTTAATTCTGGCCATTATCAGTAGTCTATTCTAGAGGCAGGTTTAGTTGTAAAGGTGCTTTTTATTTCTCTCCAAAGTTCACTGCAGCTCACTGTCTTAATCAATTGTACTATTCTATACTCCTGTGATGATAAACAGGAATGCGAGGGAGATGATGTGCTAAAAATTTGTATTTTCAATGGGACTGTAATCAGGCCTCAGCCTCTGACCTGCCATGTTGAATTAGAGAAGCTCTGAAGCAGTTAAATTAGACACCACAAAACCTGTGTCTAATTCATTGATATCATTGCTCCAGCATCACACTTTGGGTGCAGAATCAAAAGCAAAGTTGGAGCATGGTTGCTTCTGTCCTGGTTCACTAAACAGAGGCCTGGTAACTACAGATTAAGAAGACCTGGGTATTACTCAGCTGTTCCTCTTAGTTGACTAAGCTTCGGACAGAATTGTAATGATTAAAAAAAAATGTATATGATAAGAATGTCATTTTTCAATTAACATGAACAAAGGATCATGCCCATATTTGGTAAATGAGGTGGCCGTACTGCAAGGAAAGCTGGGGCAATACCTCATTTATTGCAAATCCAAAAAAAAACTGATAATATTTGGGGAACCATGTACTGTTAGTGACATGGCGACACATTGTTTTAAGCAGGTCCTTATGAACCGCAAGTGATGGGCTACACAAATGACTCTTTATTAACGGAAAACAATACTGGTTGAACAGCAACCATTAAATGTAATACTTATAACCTAAGCGGGCGATGAAGTTGCTTCTGGCATCCAAGTTTCTTTAAGATAAAGTAACTACAGAACTAAAAGAACAATTTGTAAAAGTACTCTTTGATAAATCAAAACATCAAGGTCTTCCTAAACCTTAATCCTTTCAACTCACTTTCTAAAAAAAAAAAATCTACCAAGAGAACTTCGTCCGACACGCATGCTTAACTTACAAACTCAGTGCGTAGTGCATGAGCCTAAGCGGATATGAGAGAGAGGCGGAAAGAGAGAATGTCCTGGGGCTATGGCTCCACCCATTATTAGTTCTCACTTTGGGACCTGTATGAAGCTCAGTTGGATGCAAGATCATCATACTGACCTCGATGGGCTCTACAACAAGCTGGCCCAGTTAGAATGCCTGCAAGTCCCCGTGCAGTCGCTGCTTCATTTAACAGGTACTCAGATGGGAAGGACCTCACAGGCAGCTAGGGAGACACCTGAGAGAAGGAAGACAAGCCCACTTCATCTAAACCACTGAACCAGGTGTTCTGGGAACTCATACTGTACTCCATTCTGAGAACGTAGACCTGTCCCACCAGAATTCTCCAGCAGCAGCCTATCAGACTTAACGCGCTGGCCATCAATGTAGCAATACCGTCAGTGTCAGAGGGCCAGATGCTAAATTACTGTTCCTAAACCTACTCTGTTGGATCACACAACATTCAAGAGCTGACAATCACTCAAGGGCCAATGGAGTTCACAGAGTTGTTGGTGAGATGGGACAGGCTTGTCGTTCTGACACTCAGGAAGGTGAAGCAAGAGGATTGCCAAGAGTTCAAGTCCAGTCTCAGCTACATAGCAAGCAGCACATCCTTCAGGGAGAGATAGCAAGACCCTTCCCCATCCCAGTAAAAGTCTAGTATATCATAAGAGTTCAAGAGACTGAGAGATGTGTACCAAATTAGTGACAACTCCACATATTTGCCCTGGATAAACTCATTAGGAGCTCCAATTAAGCACAAGGCCCTCATATTCCCAGCAAGACCTAGAACATCCTGAAGTTGGTAACTCAGTTGAAATTATTAGCTGCATAATAATGGTCCTAATTTTTTTTTCTCTAAATTTGAGCCAGTATTTCTCCTTGCGACCTAGGCTGGCCTCAAAATCTTCATCCTCCTGCCTCCGTCGCCCAGTTGCTGGACTCACAGGCTTGCTCTGCTTATCACACTTGCTAGTCCTTTGACTCTTTAAGTTTCGTTCAAGTATAAGGACTTTTCCTAGAACTCATTTTCTCAATTTTCAATGCAGGATAAAACCAGACACTATCTAACGTATCTGTGTGTAGTATCTACTTTGGTTTCATTTCTAATTAAATTTAGAACAGTGAGGAGGCTCAGCGGAAAAGACCCTTGCTGCTGTCAGTCCTAACAACTACGTGGGACACAGAGAAATGATTCTGCCAAGTTGTCTAGATCTTCACACATGTGCTGTAGCTCATGCACATACCTACTACTACTACTACTACTACTACACACACACACACACACACACACACACACATACACACACACATACACACACACACACACAGAAAAGGAAAAGGCAAACCAGAGGATACACTACATCTTAGTACCTGGTTTTAACAGAAGTATCTGTAGATAAATGCATGGTCCAGGATGCTAGTAGACATTAGATACATCCCCCCCCCCACTCAGGTCAAGAACTTCTCCAGGAAGAAATCCAGCTACTCACAACTCCACGACTCCTTAGCGCTGCTCACGGAGCCTTGATTCTGCTCCTGGCTGGCAAATGTCTTTCACCTACAGCATACATTTCCAAACATTACCTCTTCAATGCAGCTAACCCACCCTAGGGTGTAACTATCAACCCGTGATTCTGTCATTTCTGAGAGACATTGGCTTGGGGGTTCCTCAAGCCAATGGGACCTTCCACCTCTGTTTTCTCTTGGTTCCCGCCATTTGCAAAGCATCAGTGTCTTTGTATCCACTGAAGGTAGCCTCACTCCAGCCTCACGGAAGCCTGAATTTGTCTCCCCATGTGACTCCAAGAGCTCTCTCCAAGCCCTCTCTGGAGGTTCTGCCTTCTCACCCTCGGGTCTCCCCTACACAACACAAAGTCAGCATTTCAGGCCTTAATTCATCCAAGAACAGTTCCATCCTTTTCTTTTCCTCAGGTAAGGGCTCTAGAAGGGTCCAAGGCACTGCTCACTCCTTCCTCCTCCTCGGTATAACTTCAAAACTCATGCTTTGCTCGTTAGTTTCATTAAGCTGACAATGAGCGCCATGACAGAGTCTACAGCCATTTCCACATCTTTATCGCATTATCTGTCTCTGCGTCTCTGCCCTAACGGAAGGCGAGTCTCTCCGTCCAATACTGAATCCTACTTCTCTTGCTCTCCTCATGCTGGAATGTAAACACGGAGAAGCACATGTACTGCCCTGTGGTGATGAGGACCGCTTTAGCCATGTACCCAGCAGTGGGAAAGGCAGCTCAGATAGTAGTTCATTATCTTTATTTGAACTATTTCAGTTTCCAGGGAAGCCTTGATCCAAGGCTGGTGGATATTGATATGCCAACACACATTTTTCTTACGTCAGAACAAAAAATTAAATATTTAATTATTTAAATTTTCATCATGGAGAAACCTGTTTCGACAGTTTGTTTTAAATCTTTTTGTTCTCCTCAAAGACTTTTCTGCTGTGATTGGCTTGCAACCAGAACTTGCCTTCTTTTCATACAAGATCTTGCTTCTGCATGTATGGTGACAATTCAATCCTGAAGTTACTGGGTAGGTGGAGTGTGTAGCTATGAGTCGTAACTTCCCCCCAGTAAGTTAGCTTTATGTTTGAGGCAGAGTCTTGCTATGAAGCTCTGGCAAGCCTTGTATTAATAAGCAGTCCAAGCTGGCTTTGAGCTCATAGCAATCCTTCTGCCTCAGTGCACCTATTCAATTGACGAGATTCAAAGCATGTACTACCACGAACAACTGTAATTTAACCCTTTAAAAATAACTCAGTAGGGATCAATGGTAGACCAATCAAGTTTCACTTCTGTGTGCGTAAGCACCAACACATGGTTTCCCATAGATGACACCACATCATTTGCTGTGCCTATTGACTTGTCCCGCTAAACAAAATTACAGCAAGAAAATATTCAAAAAGGAATGGCGATATTACTTTAACCCAGCAAACTAACAAGATTTTCAATTATTACTTACTATAAAGCAAAATCAAAAGAAGTTCATCTCTGTTGTTCTAACGTGGTTGAAACTGCATGCTCTACATACTTTGTAAAACTAGATGAACATTAAGAATATCTCAATAACAAATATCTGTTTAAAATAGAAAGGACAGGGTGTGCTCTAAATTTATAGCAGATATTATTTCTCTAGTAAAATTAAAGAGTAGGAATGTCTCAATCTTAAACCTTGGTCGTTTCTAAAAATATTAAATATTGCCAAATGTAGTATGTAGTTTTCTAATTAGTTTATAGTATAACTTTATGAAAGTATAGTCTTATGATGTGTTGTTATAATTTATATTCTATATTGCAAATCAATATTATAAAATGCTATTAGAGTAGTATATAAGTACCCCTTAATCACTAGATTTGAAACTTTTATGCTACTAGTTTCACTATGATATTTGTTATATTATTATGACTACAGATATTTAACTTAAAAAACATCTTATTTTTTAATTTATTTGCCATGCTGGAGATCAAACTAGGGGCCTTTTTTTATGGTTTTTCGAGACAGGGTTTCTCTGTAGCTTTGGAGCCTGCACTGGAACTAGCTCTTGTAGACCAGGCTGGTCTCGAACTCACAAAGATCTGCCTGCCTCTGCCTCCCGAGTGCTGGGATTAAAGGCGTGTGCCACCACTGCCCAGCCAAACTCGGGGTCTTGAGGTAAGCACTCTCTCTGAACGACCCCAGCCACAGATAGTTAAGACCCGCAAGCCAGGAGTTGGCGTGAGTTGTGTAGAAGGACTTTAGAAGTATCCATACTTGACATTTCAAAGAATGAATCCTGGTCCTTAAAGTCAGCTAAGCCCGAAGGAGCTTTACATTTCCACAGATGGCTTCATCACTAGTCACTTTCCATTCGCTCTATGCAGAAAGGATACCTCACCAGTCTTAAGTCTTGTGGATGCCACAGTCCTTACTAGAGACACCCAAAGGCCACAATTAGACTCTATTGCAAGACAGTGTCATAGATGAAGCTGAAAGCTTGCTGCTGCTATTCAAATTTCTTTTGTCGACTGAGGACAGGAACTATATTGAATCACCTTCTATAGTTGCATTATCATTATTTTGTGTTGAATTAAAGATAGAAGTAATTTGAGAGTATAATTTGGCCTTGAAACTACACACACACACACACACACACACACACACACACAGGAAAATATTTTCTTAAAAAGCTGTGTGTTTGTGGTGGTGGCTTTCCACAAATACATAAACAAATTCAGATCAATAGAGTTTAACTACATTCCAGCACATTAACGAAAAAGCACACCTAAGATTTCTAATATTCAAGAACTTTAAATGGCTTTCATAAAAAAATATCATTGATAATTGCATAGGCATTCAATTCCCCCAAAATGCTGAGCTGACTAGTTTTATGTCAACTTGACAAAAGCTAGAGTCTTCAGAAAGGGAGGATCCTCAATTGAGAAAATGTTTCCATAAGATTGTGTCGTAGGCAAGCCTGTAGAGCATCTTATTAATTAGTGGTTGGTGGAAGGACCCAGCTCATTGTGGGTGCTTCCATCTTGGGCTGGTAGTCCTGGGTTCTATAAACAAGTAGACTGAGAAAGCCATTTGGAACAAGCCAGTAAGCAGCATCCTCTATGGCCTCCGTATCAGCTCCTGCCTCCAGATCCTGCCCTGTTTGAGTCCCTGACCTAATGGCCTTTGATGGTGAACTGTGAAGTGAAAGTATAAGCCAAATAAACCCTTTCTCCCCCAACTTGGTAATGATATTTCAAATACTTGCACAAACACACTGGAAATATGAGTGGCCAATGACAATGAAGGGATAATTATTCTTTAACAAATTCCTAAGAAAAAGTAGAAGTTGAGTGATGATTGGTGATGTCTCTCTCACACTTTTCTATCACCTGGTAAGACAGACAAACATGCTTCAAAAATATGACTACAGTTAGTTTAATTTTTAAACACCCACTAGCATTCCCAGTCATATCAGCAGCAATTTGAACAGGACAGACTCCATTTGTGACACATTTAAGAGATACCCACCCACCTCAACTTCACACTATGGCAGTTGACTTTTGACTAACCTCAAACCCAAACTAAATGTGCCATGGGGAGACAGGGTCTATCTCATCTCCAAGGAGGAAGGCAGCTCCCCTCTGACGTCATCAACAGGTTGTACTGTCATATCTCAGAAGCGGTTCTTAAAGCTTTGTGGCACACATCAATTATGAGTCTCTAATTTAGGTAAGAGCCTGAAACTCAACCCAGAAATCCACAACAAAGCTGTTGTGAGTCCTGCTTCGGCCGCCCATGGTTAACAGATCATTTCCGGCAGTCTTGGAGAAAATGAAAGGTCGCTAGAGGTACAGAGGGGCACAGGGGGTAAGCTCTTTTGTCACCTTGCAGACCTTAGATTACCTCGGAGCAACTGCTGAGGAAGTATGGCCAACGCCAGGTGAAGCCATTCCCTTTCTTTCCAATCCTGTATCCCAACAGGATACCCCTCACAAACTGGCTCAGAAGTCTGCCTGAGGCAACAGTTGCCCTTAGATTTACTAGTTTTTCTTATGGATGTCACTGCCTGTAGCAGATATGGTAGAAAACTGGTGTATCATTTTAACTAAAAAAGCAACAGGCATTTACTAGGATGTTTATGTTGATATAACAAATCCCAGCATTTCTGATCAAATAGTTTAGAAAAAAATGACAAAGAAATCTCCAAAGCTTTCTTGGGGGATTGAAAGAAAGCTACTTTCAAAGTTACAGAATATGTAAACAGGATGGTTTATGAATATGTGACAATAATATTATATTTCTCGTGTCTTTTACATAAAAGTTTTCTTTGGTAATGTCTAAAGAGGTTGCTGCCGAAACAGTTTGCTGAAGCATATTCTCCACCCTTCGTGAACGTGTTTCTAAATTTTGATCAAAATACATCATTTGCCTTTGCTTTAGCAGCTACATTTGACCTGGCACTACCTGGTCAGGGAAGGAGATGGGATCTTGATGCCGCTAAGGTAAAAAGTGTAGGAGCCACAATGAGCTGGGGTGACAAGGGACAGTTGGTTTGACACATCTCAAGCTGTGACCCCATGAGTGCCTGAGTGAATGGGCTACCGACTTGCACTGTGTAGGCAAAGAAACTATGCAAGGTTCCTTTCTCTGTTTTCTGATGCTTAATAAACTTACTAAAAAAGCGATTTTTTCAAGAACATGTTAGAATTTCTAGGATAGCCACTCGCATGTGTGAACCCAAACGCTGAAGAGGTAACTGCATACCTGGAGTAAGATCTACTTTTTTTCGCTGTTGCTCTCTCTGCATTTTTTTATTTTTCCAGTATAATCTTTTTTTTTTCAAGCCAAGAACTTGTTGAAGTCAAGAACTCTGCCTCTTTGGATCCTGATGCTGTCTGTCGTTTATGAAAGAAACAGTGAGCTGACAGGTGGCAGGTGGGTTTGAAAGTCTCTGTGTCTCCCACTCAAGAGAGTCAGAACTGCTGGGATCTGGGACAGCAAAGAACCCTGGTAATAGTGTCTGTAAATCTACCAAGGAAGAGACAATCTGTTTCTTGGCTTGGTCTCAAGCCTTGTAAAATCCTTGGGTCCTCCCCAACTTTCTGGATCCTCTAAATACCTGTGGTCTAGTAGCACTCCAACCTCCTGAGACCCAGATTCCTTTTCCAACTTCCAACTCCTAACTTGGCCTCTTACTGCAACAATACCTTGAGGGAATGCCCTTTCACTTGCCACCAGTAAACTCGAGTTGTCTTTGGCAACATGGTTCAGGTATATCCCAATCCCAAACAATGCAGCTTCTGTTAGCAATGCTATGTCAGCCTGTGCTAAGAAAGTGTTGTGTCATAGAAATTTGCTTGCTATGCTTATTGCTCACTGTACCAAATACAAAAAAAAGTGATGGAGTATCTCTTTATAATATGGATTAGAAGACAAGGTTAGGTGTTCAATTTGCTGCCGATATAGAAACGATACAGCTGCTTTTACTGTCACACCTTCTTGGCACTGTGGAGTCTTCTCTTTATTGCAGCAGTAGATTTTCTCAACCTTTTTACTAAATAATCCTGAGGTGATCACACTTAATGTTTTTGAGAAAAGGAAGATGAGAATTAAGTAATTTAACCTGATTGTTTAGCTCGATCATTGGTTCTCAGGCCCTATGATTCCACTGGCATCGTTCGATCACATGGAGATACAAATGGGGGGGCAGTTTGGTCATCTGCTGTATTGTCAACACCAGTCAGAATGACCTGGGAGTATGCCAGGAAGACAACAGATGGCCTGGAACCAGATAAATTCACAATTATGATATTTTAAAAATATTAGATAACTAAGCACTCTGAAAAAAAAACTTGAGGGACTTGATTGTCTGCATATTTCTGGACATTTGACATTCTAGACTTATAAGATAATGCAAAACTAGAGTATGTGCATTTGCTCAATGTTTTCTCATATTTCAGAGAACTCAACACTGATATTAGACAATGAGAAATCATATAAGGTGACTGCATTCTAGTAATTTCCCATTATTTGTATTTTAAATGCTGTAACTTTATGGAAGAATGCTCTAATGTGCAGGCGGTTTAACGTGACCAGAGTTTGGCACTGGAATAAAACAGAGAAGGAAAAACAGCACTGAAGAGGGAAGGGACTCTTCCATATGGTTCTAAAGTAAACCAAACCTTCTTTTGGAAGATTCTAGAAGACTTGGACACAAGCAAGCAAACAAACAGAAACCATGCAAACCTGTCTCTTTGTAGTACAAAAGAAAGGTTTTCATGTTTGTTATTAAATGCAAGTGTATTCCGTATTAGAATCTACGGTATTTCCACTTCCATTTAAAGGCCGGAGGAGGAATTTTATCTTCTTCCCCCTGTGAAATGCAATTATGAAGAATAGAGGAGCTTTGCAGCAAATTATGTGAAGTAGGAAATCTTCAAACGACCTCTTTTTAGGGGAAAAATACTCAAACATAGTGGCCTAGTAATTCTCAGGTTGCTACAGACACAAAAGCACACTGTTAATATTATGCTGTTTTCATTTGTTCCTTCGACAAAGATCTCAAATAAAGACCCAACATCCTAAGACACAGGGGCCTGGTTCGGCATGCCACGGTAATGAAGTCCTTTGAGTTATTACAAACGCTTGAGCCTTGAAAACTCTTCCGCAAGGAGAGAGTGGCGCTCTCTATCTGTGTTCAGAACTGAAGCACAGCCCACTAAGAATGGCTGATTGTCCTGAGGAGGCACTGCTGACAGCCATCAGCAGGTCTGTGCAAATGGTATTTGGAAAAGGTAATAAGAGCTTCAGGAGTAGATTTCAGCCGTATAATAAAGTAATTGTGAAAGCGTAATTGCAGTCTGCTTCCATACCGTATTAGGGTGAGGAATGAGATGGCAAGAAAACATGAGATCCGCAGAATTATTTTAGAAGCCTGCAATGCCTGCCTCACAGAACTCAGAGACTTTATCAGAAATAATCATTTTAAACTGGGCAGTGGTGTGCACCTTTTGAAATATACTTTGATGAACTTGAACGAAATGAATGGTGATTATGTTGCCATTTTATAAACATCCCTAACTTGTGTGAATGGCTTCCAAAATAAAAATGGCATTTTGGCTAATGTTAAGCAACTGATTTCAGCCCATGGAAGCATCAAAGGAAAAACCAAGTACACACCCCGTTCTTTATTTTTGAACGATACCTAGTTCAAATTTCAAAAGACTTAAATATTTGTGTGACTAGAATTTCAAGTTTTAAAAATTTATTCCCTTGGCTACTTCAAAAACAATCACTATGGGCTTATGTTACCAAGACACATTATCCCACAGGTATTCATGCTTCCCAGGCACAGGGACTCTGCTTCTACTCCCAGTCCTCCCATCTGGACTGCAGGAATAAAGAGAGACGAGGGAAGAGATGCATGTGGATGAACACAAGTACACACCACATTCAGTAGTCACAGAACTCACGGGGAATATTAAAATCATCCTTTCCATTTTTGGTTCACACTCATCTTCAGTAGAATCATCTAGATCATATCTAGGCGTATCACTTCTACAAGTACACAGTAGTTTTCTCACAATTTCAGCACAATTCTTGGCACATAACCTATCAGACAATATTTAGTGAGTAAATGACTCATAGAGACATGTACAAATAGCCATGTTTCTGACAATGACAGGCCACAAACATAATGCTCCCATAAGATATCACTGGGTGATGGAGCTGTGCTAAGTACACTCTTCAATGATTACAGATGAAATCTCCTGAGTATGCAACCTTCAGAACACACCCCATCACTAGGTGATGCTTGACCATGTCTACAAATATCATCCCATTTACCAGAAGTAAGACCAAATCAGCCTGTGCTACAAGTTCCCAAAGCCACAAGTTCATCCTGGGAGTCAGGTAAATGGATTCTGCTTCTCACTGTCATCCAGTGTTTTTCCATTTCAATGGGAACTCAGAAATAAATTTCATAACCAGTAGCTGTACAATACATTCTTCCACTCTCCCATTTTAGACAATAGTTCAAAATATTTTAAGTATGAAACAGTTATCCTGATTTGGGTATAGACAAAAATCTAAAATGATCATTGGTTTGTCTTGAATTCTTGGGGACAAAACATTCACGTTCTAGGAGGTAATTTCCATTAGTCATATATGTCTGCTTATCTACAGACTAGCTCTACAAAAAACAGATGAGGGCCTACTAAGGTAAAAGTTGCTTAAAATACTAAAGGGGAGGACTTTGACTTAATGGTAAGTTCCAGACATAGAAATATTAGTACCTGGAAACCCTCCACGTACACACCTGGAGTCTACCCATGTCATGTATCAGGCCAGAGCTTCTGTCTTCCCAATAGTACAAGGTCTATGTAAGTGTATCCTTATGATGAAGAGGGTGGGAGAGAATAGAGCCTTGAGTAAGTAGCAGAGAGTCTAGGAAAAGGCATGTAAGCAATAACTAAAGAACCCATGAACATAATGGCAGTCATGTTACAAATTGCATCAGCAAGATGTGAAAAGAAGCCTGGTTTGAAGCGCACGCGCGCGCGCACGCATGTGTGTGTGTGTGTGTGTGTGTGTGTGTGTGTGTGTGTGTGTGTGGTGCCAATTTCTCTATATCTCTGCCATCAGAACGGAGTGTGGCCTGATGTGTTCTCCAAACAACCACTATTACTCTTCGATTGCTTCACATTGCTCTCCATCAAACTTTCCAAATTCTTAGCATTTTATGTCCTCTACTGGCACCTAACAAGACAAGAGTATACTCAAAGATCTTTATCCATCACCAAACATCCATCAGTTCATTCTGTGACAAAGGCATTTTATTCTCCCAACTACATCCAAACTATCTGACTTCCTCCCTCTTCATAATTGCTGGTCTTCAAATCATAGTAGAGAATTTGTGGTGGTAAGGGAAAGAGCTAGGATGAAAGAAATGCTTCAGTTTTCTTTGGAGAGAAAACATAACAGAAGTCACAGAGGTCCTTCAACCTAATAGTTTTAATAACAGCTACAAAAGAGCATTGTGTCACCCTATGCTTCTCAAACTCATTTCTTGAAGGAAGATACTATGCTGAGGAATCAGGCAGCTTCCTAGAATAAAGTAGTTAACTAAATTCTAAGTGATATTAAGTATTAACTTACTGCAAATAGACATGGACGCTCTGCAGTGTATAACATGACACCCACTTTGTCTCCAGTGCTGGGGTCCCAGGAATCCTAGGCCAGTGCTCTACCATCGATTAGCATGCAAGCACTGCCCCAAATCGACACAGTTCTCAGAAGACGCAATGCTAGCTAGATGAACGGTGGAGACTCATCTTTCCTACTCTAGCCCCTCAACATGTAAATTCCCTCCCATCCACTAAGCTACTTCAGATAAAAAAATATGAGACTAGCAAGTAGATACGATAAAACTCTGAAAAACAAAAAAAGAAATGTGGACACTTTAATATGCTGTCTACTTTTGCTAGCATTCCTAACTAATAGTTATCACTCGGCAAGAACTTTCAAGTGAACACTACTAAGAAATGTTAGTAAATATTATGACATAATTAGAACAGGTTACTAATTAACCTGTTCATTTGATATTCTATGAAGACTACATCAGGCAGACTTATTGTCTGGATTTATCAATCAAAATTACTCTCTTATGGAAGACAGTGCTGTAGAGTGCATTAAATAACTCTCCTTTTGACTAATGCAGACAACTTCTAAAATTGGACAGCCACCAATAGCTATGAAAGTTGTCAAAACTTACACCAAGGCACACTCATTCACCTAGCATATGACCCCTCTCAAGAAGTAAGAATTGAGTCCTTTTTATATATTCAATCCCATGTTGACCATGAGCACAGTATCACTTTGCCTTCATCCCCAGTGGTGAGAATACAGGTGTGCACGTCTATTCCCAGCGGTGAGAATACAGGTGTGCATGTCTATTCCCAGCGGTGAGAATACAGGTGTGCATGTCTATTCCCAGCTGTGAGATTACAGGTGTGCACGTCTATTCCCAGCGGTAAGAATACAGGTGTGCACGTCTATTCCCAGCGGTAAGAATACAGGTGTGCACGTCTATTCCCAGTGGTGAGAATACAGGTGTGCATGTCTATTCCCAGCGGTGAGAATACAGGTGTGCACGTCTATTCCCAGCGGTGAGATTACAGGTGTGCACGTCTATTCCCAGCGGTGAGATTACAGGTGTGCACATCTATTCCCAGTGGTGAGAATACAGTGCACGTCTATTCCCAGTGGTGAGATTACAGGTGTGCACGTCTATTTCCAGTGGTGAGATTACAGGTGTGCACGTCTATCCCCAGTGGTGAGATTACAGGAGATTACAGGTGTGCACGTCTATTCCCAGCGGTGAGATTACAGGTGTGCACGTCTGTTCCCAGCGGTGAGATTACAGGTGTGCACGTCTATTCCCAGTGGTGAGATTACAGGTGTACACGTGTATTCCCAGTGGTGAGATTACAGGAGATTACAGGTGTACACGTCTATTCCCAGTGGTGAGATTACAGGAGATTACAGGTGTGCACGTCTATTCCCAGTGGTGAGATTACAGGAGATTACAGGTGTGCACGTCTATTCCCAGTGGTGAGATCACAGGTGTGCATGTCTATTCTTAGTAAGTACGTTTTAGAGAGGAACCCACATGAGCCCACTGGCCATAAGCTTCTCCATCTCCTGCTTAGATCAATATGCTCCTGACTGCTCCCACTTCTGCGAGTGAGTCTCATTCCAGGAAGCCCTTCCTTTTAGCCAGACACAATTATTCATCCAGAAGTCTCAATCCATGACCTCATTCCAGTAGTTTTAGCCACCACATCAAATACCCTACCTTCCATAGCCCGGGGTCTTTTATACCTCCATGTCTTTCTTTACATTCAGTGCTCAGCACCCTTTGATTAGAGTTGCTACAGAATTAAACTTTTTACTAGGGAAAACATTTTGATGTGTGGATAGTTAGTACTGATGCATCTCTCCGAGGGTCAGAATTCTGTCACTCCCTGTGTCCTCCCACTTTCTTTCCACCAGCAGGGAACGAAGGCTAAATCTTTATGCATGTAGAGTTTACTTACTTCCTAGACAGGAGGAAGCTTTTCCTCTGTTCCCTAGCTATGACACCATGTGTTCCCAGACCCCCAAAGTTTGTTCTGCTTCCTTTCTTCAGAGTTGTTTGTTTAGTTTGATTGGCTTTCTTTGGCTGCAAAGGCTTGACCTGAGGCAGACTAAACATGTACTCAACCACTGAATGACAACCCCCAGTCTCTATACTCAGCCATGGAGCAGCATCCCCCAGTCTCTGTGGTCAACCAATGAGTGGCAAACCCCAGTCTCTGCACTCAACCACTGAGCAGCACCCCCTGACTCATGTCACCTAGAAAAACAGAAGTCTAAAAAATTGATCCGAAGAATCAGAAGTAACTCTCCTCTTCTTTGCCACCCAATGTTAAGGCCAGCTGAAGTTCTGCCTCCTCTCAGCAGACACAGGGGATCGTCCAGCATCAACTCCTCTCCTCTTCTCTGGCCCTCAGACTATGACTTCAGGTTTTCTGTCGCAGCAGTTATGCCCAGTTCTGTCACGGTTATCTGCGTTCTTCCAAGACCAGGCTGGGACCAGATCTTTCTCCTCCCTCAGCCTCTCTCTTGCCCCCTGCACATTGACGACAAAGCTGGCTTGTTACCAAGACCAAAGCTGTAAAGCAGGTGCACTCCCTATAAAAAGTCTGCTTACACAGAAATATTTCATTTCACCTGTGTGCAAGCATTTATACGGGATATGCACCAGACCAACCTGAACATCAGAGCTTATAGTGGAAATGGTTCCAGGCTGTAACTGTAAGAGCCAACATAGAAATGGTCTTAATACTTTTACTGCTATGATCTCTATTTCATAAATTTCATCAATCTATTTATCTATATATCCATCTATCTACCTGTGTCTAACTACCTACCTATATATAGATATAGATATAATATATTCCCCCATATATATATTATATATTATATGCATATAAGATATTCACCCTTGTCTGAGACCCCAGGAACACCTATGAATCGGTCTTTTAGAACATTAGAAAAATGTCACCCCATACCAAAAAAAAAAAAAAAGGAATATCTAAAACACAACAGAGTTTTCTTTGCCATTTTAAAGGCACAGTAGTGCCTCCCTTTAGGTACCACCCCACAGCAGAGAGCAGGACAGCCGAATTATCAGTAGCCATTTTGTATGTTTTAAAATACGTTGACATAACATTTCAGAGCCCAGAATAAAGTCAAATCTCCTCAGGGCATCCTCAGGCTGTGAGGTCCCCACTCTTTCCTCCCCCTCCTTGATACTACCATTATATCAAACATGACCCTGGCACTGAACTTTTTCCTGCCTAATCAAAAAGATACAGAAGCAGCTCTGTGTTGAGTCTACTATCTAAGTATCAAACTTCGACATCCATCAAATGAAAAATGCAGGCAGCACATTCGTTAAGAATCCCAGCATATTGGAGGCAGAGGCAGGTAGATCTCCGTGAGTTCAAGGCCAGCCTGGTCTACAAAGTGAGACCCTGTGTCAAGAAATAAACAATAAAAAAATAAAATTCTCTTCTGTTTTTACGTTATCAAACTATTGATTCATCTGGGTTATTATCACTAAAATTGCCTTGCAAAAAAAGCTTTTACCCCCTTTAAAATCATGTGTATATTTCAACACATGGACAGTTCAACACGACATGCCCACTGCTACATCTTGGCAAAGAAGTGGTTATCAGAAATATTGCCAGCTTGTATGTCATCAACCAAGGATGAAAAGGATGAAGTTTTTTAAATTAACATTGATATGCTTATTAATGTCACTTTACAATATGAATTTCTTTGCTTTTAAAATAAATTCAAATACAGTATGAATCTTGTACATCTCAAGACTACATTGTCTTTTCTCCACCTCATTCCCTATGGGCTTTATCCTAAAGACAAGTTTTGGTCAGGTTACTGACCTCAGTCCATTTTCCCACCCACGTAGGATTTCTCTTTCTTTTGAAAGTGCTGTTAGGGAGGGTTAGTGAGAGTGGAGCAAGAGAAACACTTCCCATAGCCAGTGCCCTAAGAAAAATATGTTCGGGCAGACTTTCCCCAGCTTGTAGCTAAGAAGAATTTACATCATCCAAGCATACTATAAGTGCAGAGTAAAAGAAAGAAATCTCGAAATAGATTTTTGTTCTACTTTCAAACTCTGAAGCTAAGGGAACACAAGTGTTTCACTTGAGAAATGAATAAAGCATGATTTCAAAACACACACACACATACACACACACACACATACACACATACACACACACATACACACACATACACACATACACACATACACACACACATACACACACATACACACACATACACACACATACACACACACATACACACACATACACACATACCCACACACACATACACACACATATACACACACACATACATACACACATATACACACACACATACACACACACATGCACACATATACACACATATACACACACATACACCATATACACACACATATATACACACACATACACACATACACACACACACACACACACACACCTTTCTCTTTTAGAAACCGCACATCAAACAGTACTTTTTTGGCACGGCTGACCTGCAGAGATATGGAGCTAAGCACAGTTCTGAATTCACTCACTCTGATATGCACACATGATACGCAATTAAAATCGCCATTCACATTCCTGCCGGCTGTCAGTCATGAGGGAGGCCTTTCTGACAAGGCTCAGCGAAGCGTACCCGTGGACTGCTCCGCAGGAGCTCTGACAGTAGCAGCTCTGCTCACGAGCAAGAACAGCTTCTGTTCTAAGAAATCATTAGGCTCCAAGGGCCAGACTCTTTCATTAAAAATGAAAATGTCAACAAGATTGCATCTGGAAAGCTATGTGATGTCATATCTAGAAAACAGAAACTGTGCCTAAAAAAAAAAGTCTAGCCTTCACAACTGGGGGACTCTTTAAAACCCTTTTCCCCTGTTGAGACCTAGAAGCAATGACCCTCCAGAGCAGGCTACTAAAGGAAACCCTCTCCCATTTCTACTTCATTGGGAAGGGTTTGCAGTTGAATTTGAAAGTTTTCAAAATAGATGAGAACTCTATAGCCACACGCAAAGTGACCGTCCAGTCTATCAACCAATGGGAAAGAAACTTTTGTAATCACGAGAAGAATATGTAGCAGGTGAGAAATACCGTAGCCATCAAAACCCTCAATTTATGGAGCTCTACAGAAAATGGTTTGCACATCAATCCTTTCCAGATGAACCTGGAGGGAACTCTGCTTATAAGTTAGCTTCTGATGAACACTGAACCCAAGACTGGGTCCTTCCTAGTAGTGCATTAGTGCGCTTTAAAGCCCCAAGTCCATGAAGTCTTGCAGGAAAATTGAATGCAGGATGCTTGCTACTCTGCTGCCGTGTCTGTTGTGAGCAACTAGCCTTGGATTACTTGGATTTGAAACAAGTTAATACTATCGGATGTTGAGATATTTGCCTCCTTACTCATGAGGCCCCGTAAGTGAGAGAATGCCTACATCCTGACCATTAACAGTCATGACAAATTGCCCTGCTAATGAACGTTACACACAGAACGTGCCATCACTGATTACAGTACAGTTTCCCACTACTAGAGAGAGAGAGAGACAGAGAATTGGGGGCTCCAGCAGTGGGGTGACTCTGATACTCTGCCAACAGGCCTCCAGGGCTCAGTGAGATGTTTAGAGAAACGCTCTCCATTCCATATGATCGTATACTGAAAGCCTATGTGTATACAACAGGTTTTTAAACAGCTTAGGTTTGAGCTGATGAGCCATGAAAAATAGATGTGTCTTAACTATCTGGCCTCCTTGCAAGTATATGTTAGAGAATATTTTTAGGGTGGATTTTCTTTTCTCCTGCTCTTGCTGTCTTTGTCCCCACCCCCCAAACATTACGTGTGCTTTGCATTTCACATAAAATCATTCTTTTGTCAGTTCCTTTGTTGGTGCAAAATTGGCAGCAGTTCAAATTCAAAGTACTCCTATTCATTTACTGACCAATGTCATTGTAGTTCACATCAGCCAGGCAGCTAAGCTCTACCAACATAAAAGCCTTGCTCTACCACTGGCGAATAATGTGTACATTTCTACAGAGCTTAAACCTTAATGCTTTCCCTGGAACTAACAATACAGTATATCTTATCATTCCCTTTTCACAAGCAGGCAGCTGCTGAAACGCTTGCCACTTCAAAATATCAATTGCTTGCCAGGGTTGTCCTCAACACACCCTGTCAAACTCATGTATACTGTGCAAGGAAAACGGTGCAGGGCTGAGAGCTAGAAATTGTGTCAAATTCTGCTGTAAGGGTATGATGTGCAAAGAACAATGTATGACAACCGTAGAGACTACAAACAATGGCACTGGGCCCGGGGCTTCATAGATCACAACTGTGCCTGTACATATTTGATTTTAGGCATTATGTATTTAGAGCATGACAAATGCACCATTGTACACTAGGTTCCCCCCCATGGAAGCTCCTCCCACTAGCAGTCTTGATGATGGGAAAAGTTTTGTTTTGTTTTTCTTCTCTGAAAAATGTTCAAGGTTCTCTCTCTCTCTCTCTCTCTCTCTCTCTCTCTCTCTCTCTCTCTCTCTCCTCTCTCTCTCTCATACAGATATTCACTCACTCTCAAAGTTATTGAAATGAATAACAAAAGCCAGAAAATACTAATGCAATAGGAGAAAACGAGTTCTTTTTCACTTAACACTTTGTGTTCTCTCATAGGACACAAAAACAAGAGTTACCTTCCGTGGACAGAGGGCAGGGAGACAATTAGACTATTCCTATGCCTATGAATTGTTGTTGTCTGCCTAATCTTAATGCAGATAAATGCTGGCTTACTGATGCCAAGTTTTCCAGCAAAATGAAAATCCCCTATGAATATAATCTTTGTATGCAGAAAAGATGGCTTAGGAAGTTTTTACTAGTGTTGTTTCCCTGTGCCAAAAGAGCAATTAAGAAAACAATATTTCACTACTGCCTCAGGTCTATGGACCAACATTAATTAATTTTTCATTATATTATAAATATCTCCTCCCCTTGCCTGATTTACTCTGAGTACTTAAAATAACTCTGATTACATAAAAGCTGTTTTACTCTTAAATGTCTCCCTAAATAACATGTAGGGTTTCACTCTTCTCGCATTGGTGTGCACCTTCTTAATTACAAAGGAGCTCAGAGCTGTTACTATTGGACACTAGTTCAATAAGTGAATGCGGAAATGAAACCATTTTGTGGGAGATTAGTATGAATATATATTAATCTCTCCTCCGACCCAGCTTAGGGTACAAAACCTTTATCACACAAGTAGCTTGGAGTGGAATTAACTGACTAGAGGCTATGGAAAATGAACAGATGCACTGTGAAGGTCTTAATAAATATTTTGGAAAGAGCCTAGGTGCTTTAGGTGCTTAGGGGTGCTGACCTTTGCTGTGTTGATTAGCGGGACAATGATGCATTATTAACACGCAGCAGCTGTACCTGAACTGCTACCACGAATGTAATAGCCTTTTATAGCTACCAGGGGAGTGAGTAGGAGGCCTTTATTAACCACCAGACATGATTAGCACATTAGGTGAACTTTAACAGGCAAATTATCTCTTATTGAAATATAATGTTGGTTATAACTAATTGTAAACATGATTTTCAAAATGTCTCGGTGAAACATTCCAGTGTCTTAGTTCCACTTGGCTCATTATGGGTTGGTAATGGAGGAGAAAAGCACATTTTGGTACTAGATGCACTCCCCAAAAGGCAGGGTGTGCTGCACAAGCCTGACTCTAAAATTCCCTAGTATTACAATTAAGGAAGACTCTTCACAAGCTGGAAACGCTACGCTGGGATTTCCCCCTGCCTTCTTTTGATTACTTTAAGCAGTTCTTAAAAGATTGGTTTTGCAGTAAATTTTTTAGAGTTACCTTGAAAAATAACAGCATAATTTATTTCAAAAGCTTAATTTTGGGAGAGGAAAGATTATGCCATTAGCCTTAGTAACTGAGCATAGCTCTGAGAGTCCATTACCAGCAGTCTTTTATGCCTGAGCAGAAAGTCATTAACATAAAATAAATCATTAGCTTTGATATTAAGCTTTTACTATCTGCAGGTTTCCATGATTAATGTTCATGACTGCATCTGCCAAATGATAAAATATACTTTTGTTGAAAGGTTATCTTGCCTTTTTATTATTAACATTTTTCTTTATACAATTGCTACTGGCATTTTAGGCTAAGGAGTACCGACTTCAAAAGGAACTGGTATTTACCATGCTGACAAGATACCAATGCCTGCAAAACTTATCCAATCCCCTCTATGTCAACCATTTCATTGAGTTAAAGGCTTAAGGAAATCGGGCAACACACAGTCTTCTAATGTTGACTGCAGTTTCTGTAGACCCAGCTGAGCCATTCGCTAATTCATTATTCATATAATATTGCAAATATCTGACTTGTATATCAAAGGGAAGGGCAGAGAGGCGGCCTTGATTCCCTGAAGTCAGGAGCTCTCCTCCTGGGTTTTTCTAAGCATTTATCCTATCTTCTAACACTGCAGATCAGGCACCTGTCCCCATATATAGCATCGTTCTTGTTAGGTACAAGGCCTCTGACTGTGGAAAAGAAAAAAAGTTCCTCAGAGAGGCTTACCAATGTTTGAGAAAAGGGACATGAACCACACCTATGCAGAACCCACCTTTCTCCATTTCTCTTTTGCCCTCCAAAGATTTTTATCTTTTTCACTAACCTCCAAAAGATTCACTAGTGTGAAACTTTTTAGAACAGCCCTATCAGAGTAGAAGCAGAAAGGAGCCCAGCACAGTGTTTGTTACAGCGTACCGTTCTTCAGACCCCTCAATCTCTTTACCAAAGTGTCACAAAAGAACCCATTCCTACTGGCTTCTAATTCCCACGAGGCTCAGGAGATCCCAGACACAAGCAAGAAAAGGCACAAGGTGTTAGTATCAGAACTTTGAGCCAGCCTCAGAACAAAGTTAGGTTTTTCCAGACAAGGACAAGCAGAGCTGGAGGGAGTCACATCCTCTCAGCGTTGGGTTTTATTTTACTTAGAGGCAAAAGAAACAGGTTTATTATGAGGTCTCATCCCAAACAATCAAAAAAAAAAGTCTTTTCTTGAGGAAGGCCTAGAGTCTTCCTCAGAAAAGAATTAGTTCCTTAGACTATTAGATTATATCACATGTCCAATTAAAGTCCCAAAGCATCTTCCCCCCTGAAATATGGCTAAGTTTCTTAAAAGGGAGTAATCACTGGGGATTCCTAGTAGCTGTGATGATTTCCTTAATTGCTGTTCTTGTCCACATTGATTGATGAAGTCTGTCAGTGAGGATAAAGTCTCCCACACATTTATGGTCAGAAATAGATTGAGGACCATGAGACCACAGAAGCACACTAAAGACATTCATTACACAAATATTGTGCACTCACAATTTCTCCAGAGAAGACAATGCTAACGGTGGCATTCATGACCTCATTCAAAGGGCATTTGATACAGAAGCTTATTTCATTACTATTGTGGGTCAGATACATGTAACTTGTGAGTACACGTGGTTTCTCCACTGGCAAAGGTTCTTACCAGTTAAGCATGCCTTTGTGTTGTTAGGAATCCTTTAAATACAGATTTTATAAAAAGTTACAACTTAAGGATGAAACGAAACAACAGACACTTGGCTAAAGCAGACCCACTTAAAACTTTTCAGTTAAAAAGAATGGATAAGAGAAATAGCGCATAGTGTGATGGGTGCCGTGATATTTGGCATTGTAAATACACAACAGAGATGATTTTTCCTGAGTAAAATGGAAACTAAAGGCTGATTTCAAAAATTATCTTAGAACTTTTTTCATCGAGTCAGGCAAACTCTTAAGAGATAAAGCTGAGGATGCAACAGGGAAATTCTGCTCCCTCCATCATGAAAGAAGGGGAGATTCTTCCTGGGAGGGCCTTGCTCCTCCCTATTCTGCTAACTGGGGGGGGCTTGCTCCTCCCTATTCTGCTAACTGGGGGAGGCTTGCTCCTCCCTATTCTGCTAACTGGGAGGGGCTTGCTCCTCCCTATTCTGCTAACTGGGGGGGGGGGCTTGCTCCTCCTTATTCTGCTAACTGGGAGGATCTTGTTCCTCCCTATTCTGCTAACTGGGAGGATCTTGCTCCTCCCTATTCTGCTAACTGGGAGGATCTTGCTCCTCCTTATTCTGCTAACTGGGAGGGGCTTGCTCCTCCCTATTCTGCTAACTGGGGGGGGGGCTTGCTCCTCCTTATTCTGCTAACTGGGAGGATCTTGCTCCTCCCTATTCTGCTAACTCGACTGTTCAAGCACACAGTGTTATAATGCCCCTGTTCCCAACAGAAAGGCGCTAGGGAAACACATGCTAGAACCAGGCAAAGTTCACACAGGTTAATGCGGATTACACATCACCAAGCATGATGGAAGCACTGCTATAATTAACAGACTGTTGGCACTTCCATTACAAACCACATTTCTAAGCAGTCTATAACTCAACTGTTTTTAAAGAGAAATTGCTCTTCAGAATAAAACTTGGCACAGAAGGATTAGCACAAAAATGTTCAAGTTCATTAGAACAGATGTAAGCTGCATCATTTTGGCATGCCAGGTTCCTTTAAAGCAAATCACTATCGACCAGAGCAGACCAGGGACTACTGAGTCAGAAAAGCACACTTTAGGAGAACTGAAAAGATGTCAGCAGTCAAAGTGAAGAAGGCAAATAAACAAAAAGCATGGTATCCTTAAAACTGGTTTAAAAAAATTAAACATTCAGTTTCAATAAACAACATAAGCAAGTACTGTGTCTAGACACTTCAAATGGAAGCTTCTCACAGGTAACAACTGTGGTTGGGATGGTTGAGGTTCCAGTATCTAAGGCGATGATGAACGGCAGTCAGTCTTCCTTTCCTTACAAGTATAGAGTCTAGGACCGAGTTGCATGAGTTTTGGTCTAAGCAAAAGTGTTTAACCAACTCATGATGATCAATAGGTCATATTTATTGAGACATGAAACACAAGTCCTACGTAGAACTTCTTGCAAACACTTAAATGTGATGTGATCAATTCATAAACGCTGCACGGCTAACTCTTCCCATTTTAGTGTCTCGTGGGTGTTCTTATAGAAATATATGCAAATGGCAAGCATGTTCTCTCTGGAAGAATAACATGCTTAACTTACTATATGTGCCAACTGGGAGCCACAGTCTCAGGTCTGATTTTTTTTTTTTTTCTGAGACAGGGGTCCTCTGTATAGCCCTGACTGTCCTAGAACTCGCTCTGTAGACCAGGCTGGCCTTGAACTCAGAAATCACCTGCCTCTGCTTCCCAAGTGTAGGAATGAAAAGTGTGAGCCACCACCGCCTGGGCACAGCTTCACTTTCATCCTGCTCTGGAGTGCAACAGAAGCTTTCTTGCTGAGGGATGAGCTCCATGGAGTACGTCTCTAAACTTTAAGCTTATTGGGTGGTAGGAGGAAGACGGTGGTTCAGAAAAAAACAGTCACAGTCACTTTTTCTCTACAGCACCTCTGCTGGGTTTCTCTGTCCATTACATTATGACTGCGGTGTTGGGGTGAATAGGGACTGGGGGTGGGCATTGGGAAAAAGTAAGTAAGTACCTAAGTGCTAATTAGCCATAAACTACAACCAGGGTCCTTCAGGAAGAATGGACAGGTTAGTAGGATTGTGTGATGACATTAACAGGAAAGGGAACAAGGCAGTTATAACCATCGAGTCAAAGGCCTGCAAAGGAGGAGGGCTGAGAGCAGGGAGCACAGCCATCAGACGCTCAGATGAAGAATGAGAATGAGCAGGACAGCATCCAGGCCAGGGCTGACCAAGGAGTGAAGGCAGTGGAGAGGGGCTGTGGGGCAGGCTATGAAAAGCCTAGGCACCCAAACACATCTCTCTCCTCCAGCAGCCTAGGCTATCCCTCCTGAACTGAACCCATCACATGTACAAAACAGTGTGACAAGACCACAAATAGCCCATACACCAAAGCAGCATCAACTTCCTTACTTTCTCTGGTTTCAATTTTATTTTTACTGCTGTCTTGTTCTTAATCTCTTTCCAAGCACATCACAAAGATAATTTCAACCCTACACTACACATTCAAGTAGATATTAAATATTACTCTAGATTTTATACTTAAGCAAACTATCAAGTCTCCTTAGTATTATCATGCAGTAACTGTCAAAATATACAATCAAATTTCAGAATACTAGGCCACATAGGCTGTGTTAAAAATACCATCTTTGCAGACCTCATAAGTGCATTTTTTTGGCACATTTAAAAACTAGGATTGGTGATGTTAAAACATCTGACAAAGTCAAGATAACTACAATTAATGTTTTTTTGCTATCAGATTGAGTATCCCAAACTATATGATTTCTTGGTTTATGCTCTTTCTTGTCTAAATAAATAAATTCATCATCCATCTTGTATAAGGTTCCAGCCCATACAGCTCCCAAGGAAGCTTTGATTATACAAATGATGTACAGAGTATTTCTCCATCAATACAGGAATGATGGCTCTATCTCAGTGTGCTCGCAAGTCCTGTATTTTAGGCATGATGCAGTCTACCACATTAAACAACAATGTAATAAGGGAAATAAATTCAAAGAAGATCCCATAGAGACTATGATTAATATTGCTCTACTCAAAAGTTATCACAGCTGTAACATCTGTCCACAAACGATCTTTCCTCTTGAATTTACATGGAAAGAGTATTCACGTTCCATTTTCATTGCAATCAAAAGCACAGAATTCCAAATAACAACCATTCTTTACTTTGGATGTAACTAGTATTAAGCCTGAGTTTATGTGTGGGGCTCCCGGTTTTTAAATCCACCAATGGAAGACTCAGGACATGAGCCCATAAAAGCAGCTTCTGTGGACTGGAAACCCTATGATTCTCCCTCCACCCCCGACTGCTGGCCGAGGTCAGCATCCCTATCATTAGCTATAACACAATTGTATTACTGCTCTTTATGTGTGGGCAGATACTGAGCAATATCAGAACACACCACATCATCGCAAAAATGAAACAAGTGCCTTGTCTTTGTCCCATTTTAGCATAAAATCAGTGAAAACAGTCTTTAGAAATGACACTACACTAAGAAACCGAAAGCTGTCATTACTCTGTAGGTTTACATTCAAACTGATGATTTGACATCTTCAACTAGAACAAAATAATAGGACTATATTTTGCTACTGAACTCCAATTGGGAGCTCATTTAATGTAATTTCTTTTGGTAACATTCAGTTCAATTAAGGAATATGCCTGTTACTTAAAATAGTCTAATTAGATGAAACTCTGCTCTGGTGCCTATCTTTCAATGTCTTCAGTAGAACTAAGGCTTCAGTTGCAGGAAGTGTAGGCTGTTTCCTCCAGCTTAGATGCTTTTGGCCAGTCTCTGGGCTCCATCGCTCTTTCCAAAGCTGTCCTACATTGAGGACAGAGCGTGCACCATGCCACTAGTTGTAGCAGTTTGCATGCAGGAAGGGATACCTCGCTTGCTGGCTAGAACCGACACCATTTGCCTTGTTCCCCCAGTGGGCTACGTGGAAGTGAGGGCCAGTTTGCACTGTGATGTGTTCATCGTGCGCCGGGCTCTCACAAAAGAGCACCGGGTTAAACTGCTTCCTAATGTGCCTCCTACGGAGTTTATTAACTGAAAAATCTAAATAGTGTTTTGGCCATGCACAGAGCCATGGGGCTGGGAAGTGTCAGCGAAGTAAAACAACCACATTTCAATTCAGAAAAGCTCAGAAAGGGGATATTCATTTTCTCAATTAGGGTCTCTTCTGACGTTGACAAAAAATGCCTCCGGAAAACTGTATTTACAGTTGTAAGATACCAGGGTACAGAAAGTTATGGTTCCACCGGGACTTGGCACACCAACTTTCAACAGTATAGTGCTGACAGGTTTCAAATAGAGATAATTAGCAATTTATGATCTTATCAACCTGTTAAAAACAAATAGCCCAGCAAAGTGACTGTTATTTCTAATGAACTGTATTTCATTACATCTCAGAAGGAGAACAGATTGACTTCATAATCTTGTCTCTCTGACCCAACTTAGGTTTTGCTGAACCCACACACGGATTTCTTTTTTCCACCTTTCCAAACTTCTCCCCTCTTTTTCCACATCTCCACACATTGCTGCAAATGAGCACTAATTGACCCAGCCCCAAGCAATTCAGTGGATCTAGGCAGGAATTTTATACCAATGCCAGTTGCGATGGAGTAGGAACCAAGGGCCTGTCTGAGCTTCTGTGGGACCTGGAAACCTTCTCAGTACATTTAATACAATCAAGGATCGGTGACAAACATATTTGATAGACTGTGACAACACAGGGATGGGCAAGAGAGTCCCTGGAGAAACATTTCCAGGAGGTCTTTCTCTACTAGAAGAAACAAGTCTTATGACTTTGCATTTTTAAAAAATCCATTCTTCCCTGGGTAAGTTAAATAGAAGACTTGCAACTAGTCTATAGAAAGGATGGCTAATTTGCATTTAAAAAGAACAGTTTGCTTCTTCCACACAGGGTGACTTAAAAGGAACTTCAATGAGCTAGGAAAGAACTGGTGAAGACTTTCAAATTTAATTTATTCCATTCACAGTGCAACCCTCTAAAATTATTTAAGGCACTTAATTGGAAAATGATTTAATATATTGAAGTAATTCCTGATTTTCCAAAGCATTTAACTTTTAAATTAAATGTGACCCTACTTTCACAAGAATGACGAGTGAAATGTGTATTCAAGTCTTTACCTTCTTTTTTGGGAGCCTAAACTCACTGATAAATGCAATCAGACTTGGGTAGATTTACTGCCAAAAACGGGGCTGATTTTTTGATGCTGGTAGGAACAACACAACAGGTCTCTAATCTCCAAGACAGACCTGCTACTGTAAAGAAAAAAGCAATCATACTCTTGTTATAAAGCAACATAAAAGGGTAACAAGCACAAAACCCTGGGTTTTAAAGTCAGAACAGATTATAGGCTGCAAGAATGGTGTCAGCAGCAAATAGTGAAACTCCTTGGCACAAATGCCTCTGCTTACTGAAGTTCCAGGTACCTTTCAACTTGTCTCTGGCTCAAGAGCTCCCTGTGTGTGAGTCTTTCTATTTTACCCACTTCCTAACTCCTAATCTTCTTGCACACACCTCTTTTCCTGAGTATTAAAGTGGACAAGGCACCCAGTTGCTTCTCCACGGGGTAATGCCTGCTTTAACTCATAACTCTCAGGGGTTCTCCCTCCTTCTCTCCCCCCTCCCTCCCTTTTTCCCCCTCCCTCCGTCTGTGTGTATGTGTGTGTGTTGTGTGTGTGTGTGTGTGTGTGTGTGTGTGTGTGTGTGTGATGACCAAAACTGAGAGCTGAGAACTACTAGCCTGTCTCATGTTAGGGAGCCCAGGGGCTGGGGGTGTAGCTCACTAAACACCTCTACATCACATGTAAAAGTGATGGCTCCTCAGGAAACAAATGTTGGGAGTCCAAAAGACTTTTCCCGTAGAATTCACCTATAGGTTGATGAGAAGTGCCTGAAGGGACTGGGAGAATCTGGGAATTTATCATCAAGCCAGAACTGGGAGCCCCAAAGGCCCGCCACGTTTTTCAGAGAACTCTCCCCACCAACCTCTGTAGGCCAGGACTACTTAGATGCCTCCAACAAGACCCAGGCAAGGACAGCTGTGGTCGATGGCTGCTGCTGGGAGCGAGCCCTTGGTGTTCCTCTCGGGTTTTGCTTGCTTAAAGCCAGGAGGGTAAAGACTTCCCTAGAAACCCCTTTGGCCAAGCCGAGCTAGGGACCAACTTCTGCCAGTGTCCTCATTCTGGGTCACCAACCAGCATGAAATGCCTTTCTCCTGTCCTGGGTGGCCCTTACACTGGGTGATCAGCCGACTATGGTGTAGCCAACTACAGCCTGGGGACCAGGCTTTACACTTGAACCCGAAGCGCTACCTTGACTTCCAGTGAACTTGCTATTTCCACGCACCCCAAACAGGAGCTGTTTCCCTAAAGCATAATTCGACAAGCCCACTGAGCCCTGGGCCACAAGGGCCAGCGTCGGAACTCCGGCTCTGTTGCCGGAAAAGAAAACAAAAGAGTTATAGAATAATTTTCAGGAACGCCAGAGCCTCAGGGGTCCACGTACCCCGACTCCTGGCTGCCCCTCTTGCAAGTGATCCGGAGCAAGGAAGCGATGCCACGAGCTCCGGCTGTCCAAGAAAGGGAGGGAGAAGAAGGAACTAGAAAATAAAATGAATTCTCCTACTCTGCCTCAGTTCCCGGACCCCGGACACACCCCCAAAGTATTCCGTGTGTTTTCTCTCTCAATCGTTTGCTCTTTTTTAATGTCTCCCGGAAAACCTAAGCAGGGATCCTTAGTGGCGAACAGCAGGAAGGAAAGAATCCGAGCAAATCGTGTCACTTTCCGCACAATCGCGTTGTTTGGCAAACCCCCGGAGCTGCTCCACAATATTTACTACCCGAGCGCACGCAGCGCCGCCCGCCGCGGGCTGCGACCGAGCGCGCCCGGGACGGGCCTCCGCGAGCCGGCCCAGTCCGCCCTGCCGGCCCCAGCGCGGCCCGGCCACCGCCGCCCCCCTCCCGGAATCGAGCCGCCAGAATTGGTGCAGACAAAAGCAGAGCGTTCACCTTGTTGCAATAGTAGGGGTCCAGGCAGGGAGAAGGTCCCAGACAGGGAGCGGCGGGAGCAGCAGCGGGCTGGGCTGGAGGTGGATAAAATCTTACGTCCATTTCACTCTCACATCAAGCAACTCCTTTTCTTTTCCTTTTTGAAAAAAAAAAAAAAAAGTGCTCAGCAAAAAACAAGCTTAGACGGAACAGAGAGAGGCGTCTGGGCTCAGGAGTAAAAGAAACACCTTCCTTCCCTCACATCCGTTTGTGGTTTGTTTAAGAAGAGGAGAAAAAAAAAAAAGAAAAAAGAGGAAAAAAAATAGAGGGTGGAAAAGCGCTCAACTCTCCCCCCGAAGCTGCGGCGCGCACCCGTCCACGCCGAGCGCGCAGCCTGCCTGGTCCGCGGGGCCCCGGCGCTTTCGGCCCCGCCGCTGCCGGGCAGGTAACTTCACGCGCTCATTGTCCCCCCCGCCCGCCGCCCCATCCCCGCCTCCCGCGCCCCTCGTCGCCCGGCACTCGCGCTCGGGCTCGAGGTACTGGGCGTTTTATTGGAGACTCTGCCTTGTTCTGCTTTTAGTTTTTTCTCCACGTTAGAGGCCTGGGATGGGGGAGTCAGGGGGGCACCCAGGAGAAGATCGGGGCCGGAGGAGACTAGCGCCCCGGGGCGGGCGGGGTGCCGACAGCGGCGGGAAGCGGCCCAAAAGCGACTGCTTGGGAACCGGGGACCGGACGAAGGAGGAGCGAAGGGTGCGGAGGAGAGGAGCGGTGCCCGAGCAATAGTGGCGGGACCCCGGGCAGCGTCCGTGGTGGGTGCTGTGGAGATGGATAAAAATCACACAAAGGGGCTGGAGAGTCGGAGCACGGGCTGCCTAGGGCACCGCAGGGAGCGCGCAGCGAGGGGGCGCTGTGGCGCACCCCGCCCAGCACCCCTCATCCCCGCCCCCGCCCCACCCCTTTCTCGGAGCCCCCCTACCATTTACTCCCTCCCCGAGTAGCTGCACTGCCACCCTCTGCTCCCAGCGGGAGGTGGAGGGGTGTGTGCAGCATGGTGCTGCTCCGGGTTCTGCAGGGAGCGCGACCTCTGCCTGATGTGAGTGAGCAACTGTCCAAGGGACCCTAGTTGATCTCAGGGCTAGGAGCAGGGCTCCTGGGATTGGTGCTTTGAGGGCTCTGCGTCCTGCTTCCACACTCGCAGGAGGATTTACAGCGGGTGAGCCAGGCTCGGGTACTCACAAAAAGACCCCAGGGGTGCTTGGAAGGGTAAATAAAGAAACAGTTACCAGCACGCCAGGAGCTACCGCGAACAGGTCTGGGTTTGTTAGCTGCCTCAGAGTTCTTTCCTGGCTGGACTCCCAGTAGCACTCTTAAAGCCCCCACCCGATCCCACCCTCCACGACGCATTTCTCTCGTGGTCAGTGGGACAAACATATCATCAAGATTTGACTTTAATTCCTCAATCCCAAAACTTTTAACATCGTGTCTCCTAGCATCTGAGAGAGTTGTGAAACCCTTGGTAACTGTCCATCGGACCCCCGCCCCTCCCGGGGGAAGACCTCAGAAGGAAGTCAAAGTGGGTATGGGGCAATGTTTACCTTTCAAGAGTAAGTTCTTCACTGCCACACACCTTAGGAGCCTAAGATCCTGCAAAGAAGCCAAAGCTCGTTTCTACGAGTTTCTGGAGCCAAAGAATATATGGAAACTGTCTTGCTGCCCCCATACCCGTTTAGAACATGGTGTGTTGTCAACCCGTCTGTAGCTCTCTACTGCTTTCCCAAGGTTTCTCATCCCCCTATAATTACAAGCACCAGTCAACTACAAAGATCTGGGGGTGATAATTTAGCATCCTAGGGCCTCTCCCCTAGGCAAAGACCTTTGGGAACCTCTCCTCAGACATAGCTCCCCACCCTATGCGTCCTCTTTCTGGTGAGGCTTTGTCTTCCTTTAACAACTAGCAAGAATGTAGCTTCTTATCTGCAGACTACTGCGAGGGAATGGAGATAAGGAAGAGAAGACAGGAAGGATTTCACTCTGCATTTAAACCCTTTGAGTCCCAAACTAGGGGCAGAAACTGTGATCATTTCTGTAATAAAGATCTTTATAATAAAATTTACGGTGACGTTTTGTGGTCCATAGCACTGACTTTAAAATTCATTTGTAGATGTTAAAATATGCGTGCGTCCTCCCAGGATAGTAAAAGTTTTTAGGTTTAAGTGGAAGGTGTCTAAGTCTAACTTTTTGCCACCAACAGATATTTATTATCAACAAATGACATCATATAAAGTTTGAGCTTTACAAAACTTTCTTAGGGTTCATAATCAGCTTCTGCTTGGCCCTGTGGACACCATCGAAACAGGTTTGCTGCTGGAATGGCATTACTGTGAGGGTCCTGATACCTTGGACCTATTGGGTGTGTCATACCCACTTCCTTCCACAGCCGTTATAGAAAATTCCAGTGCTAGGGGCCTGTATCTCACCCCTGCAAACAATCAATAGGAAGTGTATGGAGTCACGGTGGATTGGTTGAACTTTGCAAAGTAAGGAATTTAAGCTATTGGGAAAAAAGCACTTCCATCATTAGAGATTAAAATACCAGAGCATGGTCATCTCGATACAATAATTAAAAACACCCACAGCTTTATAGCATCCTACCCAAGGCCTACAATGGACTGAGTGATGATAGTCTGCTCCAGTGGAGGATAATTTGAACAGCTACATTTTTATATATATTATGTTAAAAATGACAGCGTTCTCTTCCTAGCATGTTAAGTTTCTTAGTTATTTCTCCAGTCATTTATTTGTATAGTACTAAGCAAAGACAGAGAGACATACAAAGCTGTATATGACTTTGGGAAAAAAAAACCAGACAAAACAAAACAGTATTTAAAACTGGAGACTTGCTTAGACATCTGTCAGCTGATGAATGGATAATGAAAACGTGATATGCACATATATTATATATAAGTATGTTATACACATTTGAATTCTATGTAGTCTTAAAAGAAAAGTGAAATCAAGAAATTTTCAGGAAAATAGTTGGAACTAGAAGGTATCAAAGTGACTTAACTCAAAAAGGCAAAACCACATTTTCTGTCATATAGACCCTAGCTTACAATAATTATGTATATGGATAAAAGCCAGAGTGAGCATGCCCACAGTCTATGAAACTAGGAAGGAGATGGGACTAAGGAGGAAGCTGGGAGAGCAATAGAACATGGGAGACAGGAAAATGGAAAATAGGGTAAGTAGGTACATCACAAGGGTACAAGGAGGGAGGGTCAGAGGTGGAAAAAATCAACACAAACAAACTTTGAAGATGTCACAATGCAATTTAATACTGCATGTATGCTAGTTAAAAATAAGTAAGGAAAAAGAACGAGGTGGAGACAAAGGGATCAAAAAGTCCAGGGTCGTTTTTAGCTACACAGAAAGTTGGAGGCTGACAAGAGTCCCTGTCTCAAATAAAATAAATAAAAAAATAAAATTATAAGACACAGCACAAATGGTTGAAAATGGGTCCTGCTCCAGGTGAGCTACAGTTTAGAATCGTCTTTTCCAAGTTGTTTTGTCTCGGAAGTCATCTTATAACTTTCAAACACGCTCATGCCTGACCACTAGCCCCATAAATGCTGAGTCCTTTCATGCCGGAATGGGCCTGGTCTGAGGATTGGCTTAAAGTTCTCCTCTGGCTTCAGTCTTCAGGAGAGATGGAAACCATGGATACGTCTGCCACACTGAGGATTACCGCTACAGGGTAACTTCATTTGCCCTGGCCACTTAAAGATGGAGCCTCAGCATTTCCTCGGTCTCTCGAGGTGAGCATTCATGAACTCTATTGTGTTCCTCCGGGTTACAGTGGGTTGCTGGCATTAAGAGCTTTATGTACTGTAAGAGGAAATGTGTGTTATAAACTAGGCCTCTCCTTGCTAATTTTAGTGTCTTAAGACCAATATTTTGACTTGTAAAACACCTACTATGTCTTAGACTAGATCTGGATATTTCCATCTTGACTCTTTGTACTGCAAAGCATGCTGTTAATACAGGTGTGCTCAGATTTGCCTTGGCAACGGCATTACGGGAGTTCTATGTTTGTTTCGTTAGAATCTTAATCAACACTCAGCTCTCCACATTTTAAAGATTTCAAAACCATCATTAATGGTTTTGATGGGAACCTTTACAATTTCTCAATTTACTGGTTAGAATTCGCTGCTGTCCAGGGTTATTTAACATTTTTTTCTAAAGTAATTTAAATGTAAACTAGAATGATGTGCAATAAGTAATATCTTAGAGTGGAGGAACAGAATGTAGTGAAGTTTATTTCCTGGGGAGGCAAGTGAGAAATGATTAGACTGTAAGTCTTTCAACCAGAAAATAAAGGATTTCAGAATGATGAGGAAAGTTTGAAGGCAATGCTACGGGGTGCGCAGACACCTCACACGGCACTAAATGACTCATAAACTGCAGTGTTTGTTACATGATATGGGAAGTGTGCCGTGCATGTACATCTCACCATTGAGTGTGGCTCAGTACTTTGATCTTCAACAATATCCAACATTTGAGGCATAATAACAGTAATAGGGACTATTCAGCTCTTTTACACTGCGGTGATCCAGTTCTCTCTCATCAGGATAACCGTGAGGACAAATCCTTTCAAAATCAGAATTAGTTCCTTGTAGAAGAGTGAGACTACAATTATCCCTTAAATAGGAGCAGCTGCATCACATAGTAGGGGCCTGGAGCATGACGGTGAAGTGCTTTTCCAATGCAATTAAAGAGATGTTTTAAAATGCGAACTAAAATTCTGTTGAAAGTCGATTGAAAGGGGAGTAGGTGTGGAGTTGCTGAGATGAAAGCCAGAGCCATTTTGCTTACCTGAGTTAATATTCCTGCCTGAGTAAATATTATTTTGGTGAAAAAGGATAATCAGGACTCATATTTCCTCATGAAGTAGGACCCCAAATGGAACCAGGGGGAATACAAAGGAAATAGAATTTTGGCGTATCTGTGCATTGCACATCATATTTTGAAATGTTTCCATAGCTATGTTTTGCTATTGTTGGTTTTTCTAAAAGGTATATGTCAACTGCAGTACTTCAATTTAAAGGGGGAAGGCAATAGCTGGGTGCAGAAGCAGAAGGCACAGAACGTGAGGGCTTTGGTACCCACATCCAGGAGGAGATGAGGAGGGGTGGGAACTTGTCTTTTTCTTCCACATGATCAAAGCTTTGGAAAATAAGGCCTTTAAGAAAGATTAAAGGGCCTATCTAGAGAAGCCAATGTAGAGAGACAATGTAATTCTTTAAAATGCTGAGTATGGATGGTTTGGTCAGCAGTAATAGGGGACACCGCCTCCAAGAACTTCCTGTGTGAGTTTGTTTGTAGGACAGAGTCTCACTATGTTGCCCATGTGCCCTCACACTTCTAGGCTCAAGTAACACTCTAGCCGAGTTGGGAGTAGAAGTGCAGGTCACCACTTTCTGCTTCACGGTATTGCCTTTGATGTTGGAGTCAGGGCTCTACAGAGAACCCACTGCAAACCTTGGCAGCCTGTGAAGGTTTGTCAGAAACTTCGTGCATCACAGATTCTCCTCTTGAAAGATGCCATCTTGGTGCAAGACTGGGTGGCCAGAGCATCTGAACATAGCTGGACTCATCTAAAGAGCTTCGATCACACTTACATTTGTTTAAGACTGACTGCATGGGCAGCGGCTTGTTGCTGGAAAAGCTGGCTTCCTCCCTTTTCCATAGCTATTAGTAGCCTCTAGCTTTTCATCTAAAGTGGGGCCTTGTGGGATATCCCCCATCCTTGTTGGCATGTCAACTGGTGTTGGAGTCAATGTTATTTTGCAAGAATTTATTTTGTTATTCTTTAATTATGAGTATTTGTGACTCTGTGTGTGTGTGTGTGTGCACGCGCACACGCACGCACGCACACATGTGTGTTTATACACATGGGTTCAAGTGAACACAGAGGCCAGAGGTCTCATATCCTATAGAATGGGGTTTCAGGCAGTTGTGGGCAGCCTGACATGAGCGTTAGAAGCAGAACTTGGGTACTCTGCAAAAGCAGGACACGCTTTCGTCTCTCCAGCCTCAACCATGTTACTTTTGTGAAATACATATATGTATCCAGGAAAGTATAGACTTACACATAATATATTACAAAATTAATTACATTTGTATATACTAGTAACAAATAGCTGCATCTCAAGAATGCCTATAAAATAAAAAAAGAAATACTTAGGCATGAATACAACAAAATATTTAAGATATACACACGAAGAGAAATGAAAGAAGACCAAGACAAATGAAAATAGCAACCATTGCTTACAGTTTGGGCACCTCGATATAATTAAAATGTCATTTTGCCCCCCATAACCTATAAAGTAAATGAAATTTCAAACAAAATTCTAGACCTTTTGCTGCAAATAAGCTTGTCTCAAATTTATTTACAAAAACAAAAAAATACATAAAATAACTTGTAAAGAATTGCAAACTTTATCTGATTTGTAATGTTCTTCTAAAGATACAAGAATGAAAATCAAATGATATTAATCTGTGGATAGACACACAGAGCAAATCAGCACAAGAAAAGTTTGCAAATAGAACCACATATACATAGTCAATTGATGTGCCAACAAAGTTGCTTCAATAATTCAATAGGAAAATCAATCCATCTCCAATCAATTCTGTTGCAAACTGGATATTCACATGTAAAAAATTAAGCCTGCTTCATAGCTCTATACGAACCTAAAATTAGGAAAGCACAGATCTGCGTATAAACTAAGACTGTGACAAGAAAACACCGAATCAGGCCATTGTGATGAGTTTAGGAAAACTTCTTGATAACACAAATGAAGGACTTGGGGATTTTGCTCATTGAAAGAGCACTTGAAACATAAGGTTCTAGACTCAGTCTCCAGTACTGGGAGAAAATGAAATTTAAAAGGATACAAGATGCAATTTAATACATTGGATTTTTAGAAAATTGAAAACTTTCTAGAAGACACTTCACACTATGAAAACCCTTGCCATGGTCTGTGATAAAACGCACCTGGCACAGTCCACAGTGCTCATATTTCTCACCAATCTCTGCTTCATTCTGCTGTTTGCTCTACCCAGAGTGACCTGTCCCTTTGTCACCAGCGTTTGCGGCCGGTGCTGGGATGTTCCACGTTTTTGACTTTTGAGAATGAAATAAAAGCTCACATAGATTGCCAAAGACAAAACAATAATACAGAAAATATTCTGTGAGAAACGACGGTGAGTCACAAAGGAAAGGGACTTCACGGACCCTCATTACTATTTGGTGCCTCCTATGAGATTGAGGGGAGGACTTCAGTTACTAAGAGAGCCATTTGGGTAGTTCTGTATTATGAGTGACGGACTTGCCCACTTCGCAGGTCTCTTCTCATAATGTATCCTATTTTAAATATATGCATGTTCACTGTTATGAGATGGGAAATAATGGTTTCACCCTCAAGTTCCTCCAGGACAAGTTTAATTTACAGAATAGGATACTAAAACCAGTCTCAGCTAGATCAAACCATTGCCTTAATAGTTTCTGGATTGAGTTTCATTTTGTATTTCATTGGGGTTGGAACGGGGGAGGAGTTGTACCTATGCAGGTAGGGAGGGGGTCCTAGGTTACTAGCAGGCTGATAAAAGAATTGTTCAAGAAGACTGTATGTACTGTCCGAGCCAAGGGGAATCTCAGGTTCTAGCCTATTCCCTATGCCCACCTGCTCATCTATCTATCTATCTATCTATCTATCTATCTATCTATCTATCTATCTATCTATCTACCTACCTACCTATTTATTTATTATTCCAAGAAGAGCTATTTCTCTTGTGCACTCAGCTGTGGCATCATTTTCTTTAGTGGGTTCTGCAGACTCTCCCAACTCTCACATTTGGGTGCTCATGCATCAGGTTACAAGCTTCCTGGTCACTTGGCCTCTCATGTGTCCATGAGAAACAGCACACTGGGGTAAGGACAAAGCTCTCTGCTGTCCTGAGCTCTTGGCCTGAAGAATCCCCCCTTTCTCAACAAAAGCTTTTGATAATACTTCTCGTTGGGCATCCCTCTACACCTTTCTACCATGATGCTGCTAAACCTCTTGAAATATGCCTGATTTCTTCTTTGGCCCACACAATTATTCTCTAATGTTCAGCAGTCGGAATTCTGCCCCTGAATTATTTCCCACCGAAACTGTTCTTCTGAATTTATAACTGTTCCTTTCAGGTAGTCTCGATTTCTCCTTATCCCACTACCCAACTTTCCTGGAGCCTTATGAGTAGATTTTCCCATGAGACATGAAGCCTCCTAACCAAGGGCCACAGCTTTACTTATCTTAGTAAATAAATAGTGAGAAACATCCAGTTAGAAAGAACCAGGAGATGGGGAAGCCACTTGATTACTGAGACACAGTGAAGTTCAAGAGAAAGGGTAGGACTTGGAACTCAGCAGTGCAGAGGATAATTTCCAGGAGAGGATGGTAGGCTTTATCTCTTCTCTTGCATGGTTGATCATCCACTCAACAGTCTCCCACTGGTGTTCACTCCACGCCAGACACAATGCTAGGCTCCAAGTTTACATTTGCAGCCACTTCCTTTACACTCTTTCTTTGGTGGCCACCTTCTCTCATGATTTCAATAATGTTCATTTTAGGATTCTTCTCAAACCCAGGCCCCTTCTCTATGTTCTGGGTTCCAGGGCCCTTCTTCCAAATACCCGCAGCTATATCCTGTGTTTCTACAGGTCCTAAACCCAGCATGCATTTATGCACACATAATTTGATAGATACAATGTATATGTGAACTATTTCCACCTAGCATGTACATCTCATACAGCAGTAAGTGCTTGGAGTCCAGTTATGAAATTAATTGCAGTCCTTATCGTTTATCAGCTTCCATCTGGACCATTGCTATGATCCAGTATTCATTACATCTCCTTGCATGCATTCAGAGATCTGTCTCCTCATTTAGTCTGAACTAAATAGACTGTCTAGAAGACACTTGGAGCATAGACTGCCTTAATCGAGCACCTACCATCACCCCCACCCCCAACACACACCATTTGTTACCCTGCAAATACTTAGATGCTCAAGAGACTTTGCAGTGACTGACCGCTCTGTCTAGGAAGAACTTCCTCCTGATTGTATTTACATGACTACTCAATCTGTGACCGAGCCCCAATCAGATGGAACTTCAGCAAAGCCTTGCCAGCTGCCCTCCACATTTGCAGTGAGTTCTCCTTGATGGTGTTGTCACGATTTGCCCAAAAACCTCTTCTTCGTTCAAGACTGTGTCTCCATCATTTTTGTCCCACCCATATCTGGAATAAAAGTAAGTATGAAAATAGTTTTGAAAAGGCAAATATATTTTATGGTGAATACAGTGCTCTAAAAAGCCTCAGCCACTTCCTTCACTGTGGTTTATCTCTTCCTCAGAGAAACCAGAATGAGCTTTTTTTTTTTTTTAATAAAATGATTGAAAAGTTACACTGAATCTCCAACTTAATTATTTCAATTCCTGCAAAGAGGCCTTTCATGGAGGCTGCTTCTTGGTAAATGTGATAAAGTTTCAATGCATTCTTAAAAATTGTAAATTAATTCATAAATTTCCATTTAAAGTTTGGGTTCGCTCTTTTCAAATCGGAAACCTCATAAAGTTACTTCCTATTGACGCACTATCTCTACATCTAGAGTGTAAGGTAGTATTTAATCACTTTCTGGAAATTTCCAGAGGTGCTTGTTACATATCAGAGGCAAGGAATGCTGTCCATGTTTGGGGTCAGTTAAACTTCCTTTCCCCGGGAATTTAGATTCTGATCCACTTCTGTGTTCCGTTCATGCGCTCTTAGCTTTTCTAGACTGTTTGTCTGTGGCGTTCTGCCTGCTTTGCCTTTTGCACCCTGTTACTGGACTCTCTTCCACCTCTCCTGGTGATCTCCCCTGTCCCAGCAACCTCAAGTGTCTGTCCTCTCATTCCCTGGTGCACTTGGTGAACTCTCTGATGGGACATCTTTTATGTGTGTTATCCAATCTCCATTTTCAGTTAGATAAAAAACCTTGGATTAAGTACCATGGTGTCCAGATACTCTCTGAGGCTCTGGTAATGTCTGGCTCGGTTTCCTACGTGCAGAAAGTCTTTAATAATTATTCATTTCATTCAACTAAGTTAATGTCAGGCCACTTTCCTTTTGCTGCATATTGACAAAATAATTAAAACAAGCTCATAACAATGGTAAGCAGAAGAGACAGAATTTGAATACAGGCATATACAGTTCACTACACTTTGAACCTCTGGACTTTGTTGCCTTGGCAACAGACGAGATATATTGCAAAGTTGTTAGTGCAGTCATATAAATTGGCCCAAGTTGTTAAAATACAAAATTATTCTAGTAAAGCTTAACATATCCCTGACTGTGTGAAAAAATGTGTGTGTGTGTATGTGTGTGTGTGTGTGTGTGTGTGTGTGGTGAAAGATAACCCAGTGGTTAAGAGCACTCTCGGCTCTTGCAAAGGTCTTGAATTCCGTTCCCATCCACATGATGACTCACAACAGTCCATAAGTACAGGGGATTGGATGCTTCTTTTGATCTGTGCACACATGTCTCTCTCTCTCACACACACACTCAGGTATACTCATTCGTGTGTGTGTGTGTGTGTGTGTGTGTGCGTGCATGTGTTTTGATGGTGTTAAGTTTCACACCTGGTACTTGTTAGGCAAGCATTTTTAACTACTACTCCAATGACCTGCTGAATGTTTTCATTTTGTGACATCAGTTTACTTATTAAGAATCTATCATCTCTTATCTACTTCAGGCCCTTTTCAAAGTAAACTTTATTATGAAAAACTCATAAATAAAACCCTTTACAGACTGCAACTAACCAGACCCAAATCCTATACGTCTTAATGAATTTTAGCTAGAATAGCAATTCTAGAGGTCTGAAGCTTCACATTGCGCTTTACTCTTTCACGACTGAATATGTTTTTATGCACTTGTCCACCACCAAACAAACAACAACAACAAAAACTCTGTAGCAGAGTTAGAACTGGAAAAATAATTAGCTTTTTGTCCTCTTTCATGACTGTCCATTACATGTGTTTAGTCCTTCCTCATGCCCTAATTCTTACACTTTCTTCTTTTCTATTCTACTTGTTGTACCAAACCCTTCCTAAAACACATCTGTTACATATGCATATATAGGTTTCACATATGAGGGAGAGCATGCAGAAGTTTTTCTTTCTAAGATTGTCTGACTTCACCTAATATTATATATCCTAGGTCCTGCCATTTTTCTGCAAATTTCATGATTACATTTTTCTCTAGAACTGAATAGTATTCATAGACAATTTTCATTTTCAATTCTTCTGTTGATGGACAAATAGACAGATTCCAGCTCTTTGCTATAACAACTGAAGCAGCAGTAAACATGGGGTGCAAATCTATGGTAGGGATAGGGTCCTCTGAGTGTGTGCCCAGGAGAGAAGTAGCTGTGTCAAATGGTAGCTCTATTTTTTTATTTTCTGAGAAATTTCCAAACTGATTTCCACAATGACTATGGAATGATATTTATTTACACTCCTCACCAGCAGTGAATAGGGGTGCCTATCTAGCCAAATAATTGCCAGCATTTATTGTCAGATCTCTTGATGATAGCCATTCTGACTGCGGTGAGGGGATGTGGTGGTTTGAATGAACATGGCCTCCTAGGCTCATAAGGAGTGGCACTATTAGGAGATGTGTTCTTGTTAGAGCTTGAGTGGCCTTGTTGGAGGAAGTTTGTCATGGTGGGGGGCTTTGAGTTTTCAAAAGTAAAGCTAAGCCTAGTGTTTCACTCTCTCCCTGCTGCCCGCAGATCCAGATATAGAACTCTCAGCTACCTCTCGGTACCATGTCTGTCGGCACTCCCCCATGCTTCCTGCAGTGACGATAATGGACTAAACCTCTGAACTGTAAGCCAACCCAAATTAAATGGTTCCCTTTGTACAAGTTGCCATGGTCATAATGTTTCTTCACAGCAATAGAAATCCTAATTAAAAGTGGTGGTGGTGGCTCTCAAAGCAGTTTTAGGCTGCATTTCCCTGGTGACTGGGGATATTTAGCATTTTTGAAAATAGCTCTTGGTCACTTGTGTTTCTTTTATTAATATATGTCTGCTCAATTTCTTTGCTTGTTTATTGAGTTTTATTTACTTGGTATCTGATTTCTGCAACTTCTTGTAAATTCTGGATATTGGTTCCTTGTCTGGAGAGTAGCTGGTAAAAATTTCTCCTATTCTGTGGGCTGTGTACTGTGCTGACTGTTTCCTCTGCCATACAGAAGCATTTTAGTTATCTTTAATTCCTTAGATCTTCAGGTAGAGAAGTATAGAAATATCACCAATTGTCTAGAACTGGGCTGAGCCTCCCCAGTCTGCAGATATAGATGCTGAAAACAATGTTTTGATTCTGCGAGTGTAGTCAGGGGCAGGCTTTGCCATCACCATAGAGAGATCGAGTGCTTACTTGGGGTCTTTGGGCTTCAACATGCAGGGAGAGAAAGCTGTAAACCATCTCACTCTCAGTCTTGAACCTTGAAAATCCAGCATTACTGTCTAAAAGTTAACATTTCCTGTGTTAATCCCAAAGAGAGGAGGAGAAAAACCACTGTCCCAAATCATCATGGCCAAGTTAATTAAAGCAAGCACTTAATTAAATTAAGTTTTTAAATTTCATTTTTTTTCATATACATAGGCTGCCTTCCCCTAAGATGGGATTTGATCGATCAGCAGAGGATGTGAGGAAGGCAAGGGTTTTATAGGTCAGGGGTGAGGATTTGATGGGCAAGTAGATGGGGTTATAGGAGCAGAATCACAATCCTAATAACCTCCTGGAACGAAGTCATGATTGCAGGGTGGGCATAACAAGGTAGTCATAACAACAGGCAATCATCACAACGTAGTCATATGTGGGCATATAACCTTTTTGAAACAAAGGTAGGGCTACAAAATGGCAATAAGTAACTTTTTGAAATAAAGACATGGCTGCCATTGTATGGAACAGGCACTACAAAACCAAATGTAGTTAAGGTTGCAGATGGAGTATAGCCCAATCCTTGAAAAACAGGCTTAATCATAAACAAGAGTGACCCTAGTTTTTCATCACTGTAAGCTGGCTTTTAAGCCTAAGATAGAGGCAGGCTGGTTCTTCACCTGCACTCTGTTACAAAACAATCTCACGAGAAAGAACTAATTGAAGCAATGGGTGACAATGGATATTCCTGCTGCATTTGAGGTGCACATGAGCCTACTTTTCCTATGTTGTCTCAGGGGAGGACAAGGAATGGAGTTAGTGTTTCCTAATGCTTATCAGCACTTTCTTTTTGTTGTCTCTTTTTACTTGCTTCTTTTTTTTATTTTTACTTTTCCATGGTCTTTGTCCAGATGTCCATCTCTCCTTTGCTCAATAAGAAACCCCTTTCAGATGCACAGACAGATCTTGTCTCACTTAGGGTTTCCACTTCGCAAGTCAGGCATCCATTTTTCTTTTTAAGATAATTTGAGAATTCAAAGTCCTGGCAAGACCACGAGAGGACAAATCAGATTAGCACATTTGCATTGCTAGTTCATCAGAAAAAAAAAAGTTAGGAAATGCGACAGGACAGGAATGTAAAGTAGGCACAATCTTGTCACTCTGACGCTACCCTGTAGGATACTCCAAAGTATGAGCAGAGGTTCCCCCATGTTTGGAGGAAGTTTGATCTCTTTCCTGCTCTGGTTAAAGACGGGTCTCAGACTCAGTACACGAAGGCTACTTTAGCAGGCAAGTTTACCCTTTAAGATCTGGTGCTAGAAAGGAAAACTAGGTTCAAAGTATTTGCTTAATGAGGACTACATCATTCTCACCTGTTTCCTCGCTAAGGTGCTGGTACTGCTGAGCAAATTTATGGAATTAGACAGAGCATGGATCAGAGGCTCTGCTTTAGTTCATCATATAGAAGCCTCACTTGGTTCCTCATCCTATGAGGTGGCTTTAGAACTAGCCTCAGAGCTACACAGTCCTGGTCCACAGAAAGTAAGGGTGGCACGGATATTCAGTGCCAGAAAGCTGAGGTGCCTCTTCTCAGGGGCAGGTTCCTCCCCTTGATCCCTTAAAAGCCAGTAGCCAGGCAGGAAGTATAGGTGAACAACCAGATTAGGAGAATTCTGGGAAAAGAAAAGGTGGAGATGCAGTCATCATCCAGAAACAGAGAAAGCAAGATGAGAATGCCTTACTGTACAAAGGTACCAAGCCACGGGGCTAAACATGGACAAGAGTTATGGATTAATTTAAGTTGTAAGAGCTAGTTAATAATAAATCTGAGCTAATAGGTCAAACAGTTTATCATTAATGATATAAAGACTCTGTGTTTATTTGGGGCTGAATGACTGTGGGACCAGGTGAGACAGAAACTTCTATCTATAGCCCAGGATAGATCAAACAATTCTGAACAATAAAAGAACTGTTGGAGGTCTCACCTTTCCCAATTTCAAGTTGTGCTAGAAAGCTATAGAAATAAAATCACATGCTATTGGCATAAAAACAGACATGTTGATTTATGGAGTCTAACTAAATATCAAACATAAACCAGGCATTTACAAACACCTGATTTTTGATAAAGAAGCTAGAAATACTAGTCAAAAAAAGGAGAGCATCTTCAACAAATAACACTGGTTAAACTGGATGTTTGCATGTAGGAAAATGCAAGTAGATCCATTCTTATCACCCCATACAAAGCTCACTCCATATTGATCAAAGACTTCCACATAAAGCCAGATAGATGAACCTGATAGAAGAGAAAATGTGCAATAGGCTTGAACACAGAAGACAACTTCCTGAACAGAACACCTATAGTACAGGCTCTACGATCAACAATTAGTAAATGGGACCACAAGAAACTGAGGTTCTGTAAGGCGAAAGATACCACCAATTGGACAAAGCATCAGCTACAGAAAGGGAAATGATTTTTACCAACTTCACATTACATAGAGGACTAATATCCAAACTATATAAAGAACTCTAGAGACTAAATATTAAAAAAAAACAATAAATAATCATGTTAAAAATGGGGAACTGATCTAAACAGAGAATTCTCAATAGAGGACCCTCGAGTGGTTGAGAAACACTTAAAGAAATGCTCAACGTCTTTAACATTTAGAGAAATGCAAATCAAAATTACTTTGAGATTTCATCCTATACCTATCAGAAAGACTAAGATAAATAACACAAGTGACAGCAAGTCATGGTGGCAAGGATATAGACTAAGGGGATCACTCATTTATTGCCAGTCTAAATGCAAACTTGCATAGTTATTATGGATTCCTCAGGAAGATGGAAATTGATCTATCTCAAGATTTAGCTATACCACTCTTTATTGTATATCCAAAATACTCTTTATCCTATGACAAGGACACTAGCTCAACCATGTTCATTTCTATTCTAGTCATAATTGCCAGAAACTGGAAACAACCTAGATGTCTCTCAGCAGAAGAATGGATAAAGAAAATGTGGTATATTGACATAATGGAGTACCACTCAGCTGTTTAAAAATGACATCATGAAATTTGCAGGCAAATGGATGGAACTAGAAAAAGTCATCCTGAGTCAGGTAACCTAAACACAGGAAGATAAATATGGTATGTGCTCAATTATATGTGTATATTATCCATTAAATAAATGATAAGTGACCTACAATCCATAGAAGCAGAGAGATTAAGTATAAAGGAAGGGACTAGGGGACACATTGATCTCTCTGGGAGGGGAAAATAGAATTGACTTTATAGGGAATGGGAAGGGAGAAGCAATAAGGTTGAGAGAGGGCATTTGGGGAAAGAGAGCTAGAATTGAGCCATTTGAGTGATGATATTGAAACCTAGTGCAGTGACAACTTCCTAAAATATGTGAAGGTGATTCTACGAAGTCTCCAGATAATGGATACAAAGTCCCAACTGGTGTCTCTTGTCAGCAAACGAGGCTTCCAATGCAGTGCTGATTTGCATTCAACTGAGTTGTTGGTCAATGGGAGTCCCACGGAAATCCACAAACAACCTAGGCTGTTGCTAAGACAAGGGGTTGCTCTCTGCAGACTGCCAGCATTGCTGCATTGTGAAGGACGATGCCCACACAACTCAGTGAGGATGGAACAATCAAGCCGGGGCCTACGTGGAACCTTCACGCCTATCTAGAGTTTTTGGTGTGGGAAGGTACTCTGTAGGCTACCAAAAGAGAAACATGGACACCGACCCACTCATAAAACCTTTGACCTACAATCTGTCCTTCCTACAAAATATGCTAAATCAGTGACACGGAACTCAGGGAGAGCCCAACCAGTGTCTGATTTGACTTAAGTCCCTCTTCACAAGATGGAGCCCATTGCCCACACTGCTTGGCTGATGAAGAACCAGAGACTAGACACCACGGGAGACCTAGGATAAAATCAAACTCTGCTGGTCTTAAGAATAATAAGGATCATTAAACTTACTCCTAATGATATTTTGCTATACTCACAGATCAGTTCCTGATTCAGCCATCATTAGAGAAGTTTCTTCCTACGACAGATAAGAATAAATGTAGAGACCTAGAGTCAGATATTATGTAGAGAGAGTCCTCGGCACACATAGCGCTAAACAGGATGTCTCCTCAAATTCCTCCCCTCAGGGAACCCAACAAAAGAGGAAGCAGAAAAAGTGTAAGAGCCAGAAGGAATGGAGGACATCAGGAGAACAAGGGCATCTAAATCAACTAAACAAGGTGCACACGAGCTCGCGGAGGCTGAAGCAGCAAGCAAAGTGGTCACATGGGTCCTCGTCAGGTCCTCTGTGTATGTATTAATGCTTTCAGCTTATTATTTTTTATGGGACACCTGAGTGTGTGAACCAGTTGGCCTCTGGTTCTTGTCCTTGCTCTTGGGGGCTCTTTTCTTTTCTTGGGTTGTCTTGTCCAACCTCAATGTGATGGTTTTTATTTTATCAACTATATATATATATATAATATATATATATATATATATATTATATATATATAGTTATGTTTGGTTGCTATCTCTTAGGAACCTGTTCTTTTGTAATGAGAGATAGAAATCAAGTGGATCTGATGAGGAAGGAAGATGGGGGAGGAACTGGGAAGAATAGATGGAAGGGAAACTGTAATTAGGATATGTTGTATGAGAGAAGACTCTATTTTCACTAAAAGGAAAAAAATGAAAAAGGAAGATTTAGGGATGTCTTAGCCAGTGTTTCTATTGCTGTGAAGAGACACCATGACCATAGCAACTCATAAAAACAGCATTTAATT
>JAQHUG010000509.1:414567-425231 GCA_028555095.1 Dicrostonyx torquatus | reverse complement strand
CTTGCAGCAGAAGCTAACACTGAGGAATTGATTTTACATTGTTCCGTAGGGGTAATCTGCTAACAACCTGGTGGCAGATGGATCCCATTGGACCCCTTCCAACAATAAAGGAAAGAACTTTGCTCTTGATGGATAGATTCTTTCCATGACTGTGATGGTCAGCAAAACCTTTTTTTTTTTTGGTCAGGAAGGTGGCTCATCATATAAAGATACTTGCTTCTAAGCTGATGACCTGAGTTCTATCCTAAGACTCATATGGTAGAAGGGGAGAACCAACTCTCACTCTTTGTCATCTGACCTCTAAATCAGTTCTGTACCATGCATGCCTCTCATAAACAAGCCAAACGTAACAAAAGTATTAAAAGTAATGTGTGAATGTATACAATCCTTTATCTACACTATTAAGGCATTTCATTAATTTCATTTTCCATGAGAAATTTATTTTCTGAAAATGAAATCTAATAATGATTCTGTGCTTTTTGTATTCACTCTTCTGACTCAGTTTCTTACAATAATGAAGCAATGACTTGATAGAATGGTGGAATAATTTCTTTCTTTTTTTGTTTTTGGTTTTTCGAGACAGGGTTTCTCTGAAGCTTTGGAGTCAGTCCTGGAACTAACTCTTGTAGACCAGGCTGGTCTCGAACTCTCAGAGATTCACCTGCCTCTGCCTCCTGAGTGCTGGCATTAAAGGCATGCACAACCACCGCCTGGTGAATAATTTCTAAATTTTATTTTGAAATGTGTTTTGAAAATCTCATGCATAGTTATTATATTTACAGCCTTTCTACATCTCTTCTCTCATCCCCAAACTCCTCTTGGGTACATCCAACTCCTTCAAATTCAAGATCCCTTCTCTAATTTTATATATGGGTTTATACACATCCACCTTGATTAATCCATTTAGTTTGGCTCACATGTACATATATTTGGGGCTGATCACTTGGGATTAGATATCCTATAGGGAGCTCATCCATATCGGGCAGGCAAGTCCCATTAGACAGTTGTTGACTACCTCAAAGATCAAAGAGACACTATTACCACATTAGGGATGTCTTTCCAGGCCAGTCATTCAGTCATTCTTTCTCTCTCTTTCTCTCTCTCTCTCTCTCTCTCTCTCTCTCTCTCTCTCACACACACACACACACACACACACACACACACACACACACACACACTGTCTTTGGCTTGCTTTGAAGAGAAACCATGACCACGACAACTCTTATAACATAAAACATTTAATGGGGTGAGTAACATTTTCAGAGGTTTAGTCTGTTATCATCATGATGCAACATCATGATGTTGGTGGCATGAATGCTGACATGGTGCTGGAGCTAAGAATTCTATACCTTGCAGGCAACTGGAAGTGAACTGTCTCACTAGGCATAGTTTGACCATATATCTCAAAGCCCACCTCCACAGTGGCACATTTCCTACAACATGATCACACCTACTCCAACAAGGCCACACCTCTGATTAGTGACACTGCCTTGGGGGCCCATTTTCTTTTAAGCCACCACACACACACACATAACACATACACACACACATATACAAATATATGCATATGTATATATATATAAAACATATATATGTGTATATAATATATCACATACATACAAGACACACATATAACACACACACCTTGACTTTTGGTCTCCTGGTTTTATCAAAATGCAGTCCAGTTTATTAGGTGACCATGATTTGAGGTCCTCCAGGCTATATGCACAGTGTGAATACTGCGAATCATATCTTCCATATACAAGATTCATGGGCTTGAGAATCATGAAACTGGAATGACTTCATTCACTCAATATCCATTGTAGAAGTTTAGATTCCTTTTCTTCTTTCTTAGGGCACATCACCTCAGGGTCTTGGCTCTCGATTGAAGAATGCTAGCATAGGGAAGCAGTCTGATCATACTGAGCTGGAAATCAACACTGTCATAGTTTCCAAGCATTTTTGAAATTTCAGATTTATTTACTTTAGGCACACACAGAGAGGGGGGGGAGAGAGAGGGAGGGAGGTGGGTATGTATTAACATACTCATTACTTGGTCCGATTTTAAGAGAAACATTACTATAATTTCTCTTATTTATAGAAGGGCAATATGGCAGGAAGTTAAAGGCTTTTGGCCAAACAAGAAGCTGTGGTCAACTTGATTTATTTAACTATTTCCTCTTCAGAGCCTTGGTTTTCTCATCTCTCTAATAGGGACAACGGTGTCCTGTCACAAGTGTAAACTCTTTCAGAAATCAGCCTAGATTGTTTCTACATGGTGTCTGTTTGGCCATCAGGCATACAACCCCATTGATGCTCAAAATAATTATCCATAATTAAATTAATTAGTACTTAGGCCTCTATTAATGACTATAGTAATTATTAATTGTAGTTCCTTTCAGTGTCAGAAATTTGGATGACAAATTACATGTTGTCTTTAATAATAATCATCACCGAATGCAGGTTCATACCCTCCCACTTCTTGTTGATGGTCGGGAAAATTATCATTGCGAGGAGTTGAGGAACCATGGCACTCATGTCTGATGAATGTAGATTTTCAACTGGTAACTGTATCTCTTCGTTTTATGGTGAATATAAAAAGCATACATGTTGAAACCTGTCCAGTAAAGAGGGTCTTGATTTTACTCAAAGGTAAAGGGTGAAGGTTTGTGCCCCACCCATACACTGAGAAACTAGATCCCAGTGGGATGGTATCTGAAGATGGGGCTCTAGAAAGGAATTGGCTTTGAACAACATCATGGGGATTTGTTTTCATCAGTTTGTTAATGGGGTTCTAAGAAGAGGAAGAGATAAAAGACCACATGAGAACAGGGTTATAAAGCTGCTGCGTGGCTCCTGTGGTGGCGCACACCCTTCATCCCAGCACTTGGGAGGCAAAGACAGGCAAATTTCTGTGAGTTCGAGGCCAGCCTGATTTACACTGAGAGTTCCCGGACAGCCAAGACTATTACACAGAGAAACCTTGGCTCTAAAACAACCAGACAAACAACAACAAAAATAAAACAGTGTTGGTAAGTCAAGAGTCAGCCATGCTGGCTCTCCGGTCCTGTGTCTTTAGCGTTTGGAATGCAGAGGCTGAGAATGAAGTGTCTATAAATGGTCTCCGCAAGAGTAGTTTTGCAGCAGCCTGAGCTAAGACAGGAGTTTAAAATGGAAATATTTTCCCCATAAAAGGAGTTCTTAAAAGAACTCAAGATAAATCAAACATAGTTCATCATTAAACAATAGGATGTGAAAATCTAAAGGTATTCAGGAGAACTGTTATGGCCTCATACCTTAAATCACTTCTTCCATTCAAGATTTGTGCAATGCCATGCAGACCACGCAGCTTGGGGGCCTGCTTTACCTTGCTTACCGTGCTCACCTGAGTCGGAGCAGCCCAAGACTGCTCACAGTCTCCCAGGACACATTTCTCTCCTTTCTTGCTCGGCAATGTGGAGAAGGATGATGTGTCAGAATATTTATAGAAGCCATTAATTAGCATGATGAGGGAGTTCAGCAGATGACTGATAGCTCTTTAAAAAATATGGCCTTAAGAAGAGAAAGGGAGAGGCTCGTAGGGTGTCTTTTCCAAATAGCAGATTGCTATACTTGGGTGGTCTGAGTCTCCTGACAAAAGTCAAGGATTGCGCCCCACACAGAGCAGCTCCTTACAGCCGAGCACACAGAATGCTGTGTTCAAGGTGGAGTGGGTGATTTTATTGCAAAGACCAATTTTCAGATTATACAATTTAAAATTTTTAATTAGCCATGAATCTTAGGGATAACCTTCCCATCCTTCTTCATAATGTTGTGAAAATAAGTCAGGCTTTGCCTCAGCAAATGAAGAGCTCAAACCAAGGGTTTCAGTGCCATATTGATTATGTCTTCCTCAAATGTTAATTTTGACAATTTATGTTTCAGGAGAATTAATGGCCCTATCCTGTGGTCACTCAGCATTTCTAAATCTCATTAAAGTTAATGAATTCTGAAAATTAAATAATAGAAATGACATTTCCAGTTTGTCTAAAATTTTACTCTTTAAGAAAGTAAGATGTACTGGTAATGCACACTTTGAAAGGTGGCTGGATTCCTATACAAGACCTTTATTGTTGGGTTTATGACATTGGCAGTACAGAGCACAAAATGAAAAGAATGCCTTTATATCCCGGGCTTTTCTCTTTAAACTCCATATGTCATATTTAGAGAATATGGAAGTCCAGTGAATGGACAAAAACAAAGTCCTTAGCAATGGAGCAATGCAGGCATTGCACAGAAGGTTGTATTCTTGGAAATGATGCCAAGAGGGATGTGGAAAGGTATATAAGCAAAACATTTAAGGGAACACAGGAACCACAGTGTTTGTCATGGGCAAGTGCATTATAATAAACATTATCTTGTTTATTTGACTTTTGTGTCTCTTTCCTTTATTGAGTAAGTAATTGCAAATTCTCTTCTAAATATGTGTGTGTTTTGCCTGATCCAGATCTTTGAAATCCATGTGTTGGAGAACATTTATGAAATAATGTATCTTAGGATTTCTAGAATTCAAATATTTCTCTAACATTTGGATATTATAGAACCTTCTGTGGTCTGTAATCATCCTAAGTTCATTGCTCTTTTATTTTCTTTTTTTAAAATTTTATTTATTTATTATGTATACAATATTCCGTATGTGTGTATGTCTGCAGGCCAGAAGAGGGCACCAGACCTCATTAGAGATGGTTGTGAGCCACTATGTGGTTGCTGGGAATTGAACTCAGGACCTTTAGGAAGAGCAGGCAATGCTCTTAACCACTGAGCCATCTCTCCAGCCCATCATTGCTCTTTTTCTGTATAAGCAGTTCTAAAAATAAAAGAAGAAATGTGCTTGCTTAAGCTTCTGATATATGGTTAGCACAGAGATTGGAGTAAAGGGAAGCTCAGGGCCTTGACTAAGTCATTTGCAGTCAGAAGTAAGCATGCGCCAACTCTTCTCTCATGGTTTTAGACAGATTCAGACACACTGTATGAACCCAAAACTCATTATTATGCACCCCATGCAACTAGACTTTATATTAGCTTAAAAGAGCAATTGTAGAGTTATAAAGCAGAATAGTTTTTTCCCTAAATATTTTTATTATAAAGAAGAGACTTAGAACAGGAAGAACTATGAGCAACATTAGGCAAAATGGTTTGTCATGCTGCAAGCCCATGAAGATTTACTATGATAATAAATAAGACCCCTCAATACTTGCTTAGCTGTAGAAAGCCAGTCAAAAAGTGTGGAATGACTCAGCTACATCAGTGTTATCCATACATTTGTGCCAGACACAAAACCAAAAAGACAAGGGAGGACATAGTTTGCACAACAGGATAGTTGTTAAGGCAAGTGTCTAAGACCAAGGAAACAAACAGAACATATCCTTAAAGTTCCATATTGTCAGAAATGTTGTCTTCCCAAGTATCTCACTAAAAATGACTACAGTGGTGGAAACCCATGTTGGTCCTTCAGTTCATCCCCCTCCCCTTGAACTCAACTGGAAGATCTGCAAATCACAGCTTCTCAAGGGGCTCAGAAGAGTGCTGTCATCAGTCATAGTTGAGCTCAGGGAAACTTTCTCAGGCCGTGCTGAACTCATGGTACATAGACTCACTCCTACCTGCTATTTCTTATTTGGAATAGAGGAATAGAAGATCAGACTGTGCAATGCTGGCTCGTAAAATCAAAGCAACATTCTGTCTCACCCACCTACTCACTGACTTGTTGAGTCATATTCTATGTACCACAGATGGAAGAAAAAAGAAGAACACTCTTGACTGTTCAAAAAATATGTATGGTCCAGGACACTCCACTTTCCAGAAATAAAGATGACCCCTGATGAACATTTCTCCACAGATACTCTTTGAAATAAGATTCTGTAAAAATATTTTTATCCAGGGTTGAACTTCACATTCCAGTCTAACAGTCCACTGTCTAGTTTTTACATGTCTAGTCCAGCCTTGGTTTTACATTTTATTTTGCAGCAGGGTCTCTCTAAGCTGCTTAGGCTAGTCTTGAGCTCGTTTGGAGCTCACTCTCTAACTGACGCTTGAACTTGAGACCATCCTGTGTCAGCCTCCAGAACAGCTGGGATGCCAGGCCTGCCCCATGCTGTCTGGCTTTGCAACAGTGTCTTCATCAAAGCAGTGCTGGTCAGTCTTAGAAATATCAATGAAAATATCCCAGTGCTGACGCAGTATTTTAAAGGTGTGAACATATACTCACAATATATCTAATCAATTCCGTTTACCAGTCACCTGTCATATTGTTAAATGGACAAACGTTTGACTGAACGAAATTAACATAAAATCCTTGTCTTAAGGGAGCTGAAGTCCTGGGGAAAAGTCACTTGATTCTACTAATACAGTAGTCATCGTGGTTAGAATGAAAAGCCCTCATGCCTTTCGCTGCCTTGGCACACTACAGTCTATTTTCTTCTCTGAGGAAGTGCCTGCTTGCCAAGTGAGCTCTTGAGCTTTCAAGATGAAACACTGTAGGAAGACAAGAAGGTACGAATTGAGTCTATGGGAAGAGAGTATCTGAGGAAAATGATGGGGTTTGTAAGAGCAATATTTTAAGAGGAAGAACAAGGGAAATATAAGTGCTTCTGGATAAGAATTACAAGGTTCTCCATGATGGTTGACCAAACAAAAACATTGATTCATCATGAAAGGAAGAGTGCGTGCTCTCTTTTTACTGCTCCTACTTTTGAACAGAATCCTAATCCATCTAATGTTTACTGGAGATTCACAGAAGTAGCGTGGAACCAAACTGGAAAACTAGAACAGATTCAACAGTGCAGGAAGAAGGACTAGGAATCTTCTAGGTGTAGGAATGAGGCAGCTACACTCTGGAGCTTTACAACAGTCAATCCTGTGTTTTCACTCAATACTATCTGCAAACTCCATTTGTATGGTAGCATTTTAAAGAACGGGTAATATCCCATTGTACTATAGGCCATACTTTATTTACCTATTCCTCAATGGACATTGAAATTCTTGGATATTGTCAATAGTGTAATGAACATAGACATAGATATGGAAATACTGCTCCTCCACAAATAAATCCAAGGATTTGGGCATGCTAGGGAAATGCCTTACCACTGAGCTATGTCTCCAGCCCTAGAAACATCTCTTCAAGTTTCTGCCTCAATTCCTTTGAATATTAACCCAGAAGTAGACTTGATGTGACATACGGTAATTTTCTATTTTTAGTTTTTTTCAGAAGCTTATATGTTGCTAATTCTGTTTCAATTTATTATTTTTTAGTATTTGCCTTCAATCTGTTTGGAGTGGACTTGGAGTTGTGTAACTCAGGCTACGTATAAATTTACACTATCTTTATGATATTTGTATAATTCTATAGAATGACAATGCTCTCTGACCACACATGTGTCTAACTACGTGCCTGTCACCATCTCCTAGCTTTACGTGTCCTTGTATATAACTAATCCACCTGCCACTTGGCTCTACTCTGCAGCCATCCAGCCAGGCAGCTCTTCAAGCCACTGCAGTCTGCCTAGCACTCCTGCACAGCTGTTTGGTCCCTAGCCAACGCTGTACTGTCTAAACTAACACAGGTTCATAATACTTCTCCATATGTTGTAATTCATTCTACAAGGTTTATCCATTTTCTTCAAAATTACTTTGGATAGTTTTACCCTCTGTGTTTCTGTGTGAATTTCAATCATTTTGCCAAAGCTTCCCAGGGTGCATATTTTAAAGAGATTTCATTGATGCTGCAGATTATTTAGCATTGAAATGCCATCTATATAATATTGTTGTTTGAAATCTATGAAAATTATGTAAAATCTTTGAAAAGATTTTTAATATCTTTTAGCAGTATTTTATACATGTTAGTGAGAATACCTCATGCGACTTTATTTTTGTTCCTTAAATGATTGATGGTATTAAAAATGATATTGTTTGGCGATGTCATTTCCTCCTTTTAAATATGAAAATTTTCTTAAATTTACTCACTAATTCCAGTAATGTCTGTAAATGAGTGTATATCACAGCTGTGTCTTCTTAAATAGAGACTTTTTCCAAGAATTTTCTTCACTTATTACACTAATAGAGGCTTTGGTCACTTGTTAAATTGAAATAGCTATTGTGGTAGCCACTGCCTACTTATTTCCCTGTCTTAGAAAAGTTTCTAATGTTTCATTGATTAATACACTGTTGACATAATTTGTCTTCTTAAAATACTTCTCTGCCACACTAGAGCTTCATTCTCTTTCTAGTTTACTAAAGTATTTTACTAAATGAACATGTGGTAAACTTAATCATGTTTTTACACAGCTAACAATATAATCATGATTTTTTTCTCAGTTATAGCTCCTGACTTAAGAAAAAGTTATTTCATTTAACTATTAACTCCACCTGTGCAAAAAAATTAATTAAGATCAGACCTAATAAAAGGATAATTAATCTCTTAATTAATGGCTATTATATTTTCTTTCTTCAAGGTTGAATCCTGTTCCTGTTCCTTTGGCTCTGGCCTGTGTTGGTGCAGTGTATTACGAATTATTTCTGTGAAGCAAGTGAGTTTATTGCATTTGTGTCTTGTGGGCAGACTGGGGGACCACATAAATACCATGTGTAGTGTGTGCAGCACCTCGTATTCATGACTCGCCTTTCATTACAGTTCTTGAAATGTTTCTGAGGATTACTTACTGCTCTTGTTTCTAGTATTGTATCCCAGGCTTCTTGGCTATGGCTCCATAACACGTTTTGTTCTTTAAACTTGTCCTTGAGATATGATACTCATGGCTGTTCTACCCGGTCTAAGTAGTCAGGTACCAACATCCTTTAAATCGGCAGCATTTACCTTTACAGCTGACGTTTGTTGCTCTGATCTGAGCATTTATGAGTTGGCACAGTCATCCCTAAGACCTCCAAAATCCACAAATGGCCAAGTGTTTTACATAAAGTAATGCAGTGTCTATATCCAACATCTTATACACTTAAGCTAACTCAGTGACTTATTAATGTATGGTAAATACCTCATGAGTAGTTGGCGCAATGCATTATTTAGTGAGTTCTGTCAAGGAAAGTCTGGACGTGTTCCACTCAAGCGCCATATTTTGACCCTTAGTGGTTTGCTGTTGTATGTGCATGCCAGTACATACCCTGGCATGCATAACCTGTGGGGGTCACCAGGGAGTCTGAGTACAGCCAAGGTACTTTGGCCATTCGGATTTTATGACAGTTAATTCATTTAACCAACTGACCTCTAAGTTCAAGGTTTGATCTCTTTTACTTAGTTTATTTCTTACTCTCTTTTCTCCAGAATATTCTGTGATCTTACATAAATTTTAGGTAAATTTTAACTTTTTATTTTTTTAAAGGTATCATCTTGTAATATCTTTAATCCCAGTTCTAGCAAGGCAGAGGCAGGTGGATCTCTTGAGTTCAAAGCAAGTTTCAGGACTGCCAGGGATGTTACACAAGAGAAACCCTGTCTTAAACATCTCCCACCAAAAGACTCTTCAGACCATGTCATTCAATTTATCACCACCAAAGAGAAAAACACTCCTCCCACTGTCCAAGGCGTAAAGAAATCCAGTGTGTGGACATTTCCATCCCTGTATGAAGATGATTGATTTGATATCTTGGCCTCTATTGTCTATGATCAATCACAACCTAATTTAGAGAAGACACTGAAGCAAAAGGAAGATGGTGAAAGAAAACTCACCTTGAAAGGGTACAGTATGATCATGTTTCCAATATATCTTAGTGAATATTCAGGCAGTCAGGATTTCTTAGAATGCCTAATAAAAGTAGTATGGAATTATTTTCTCTTCCCATTAAAGAGGACTAATATATATTCATGAAGGTCTCTGCCCTAGCCTTCTCTTCCTGTGAAACAATGAAGATAAGTAGGCTTAAAGTCCATCACATGGTTATTTAAGGTTATGGAGACCCAGGGTCTCTAGGTTTATACAGAGCATGAGTATAAAAGACCCTGCAGGTTTTTATCTGTCCTAAATGTCTTTCTTTTTTTGTTTACAAATACAACTAAGTTCACACACACACACACACACACACACACAAACATAGCGTATGTGCACGTGAGAGAGAGAGAATGAGAAATCAGGGTATATGTTTACTTGCTATCATAAATACTAAGATGGTTTGGTTTTGAGTTTATTGTAATCACTGGAAGAAATTGATGTCATGTTGCAAATTGAATGGCTTTCTTTAAAGTTCTGAAAATATGTTTTCACAGAAATTTTATACAAGCATTTTATGTGTTAAATCTTCTGTTTATTAATAATTATGATAACTATTACCTAAAGAAAAGCAGTGCTGTCCTAAAAGGACATGTTCCCCTGCTGTCTTACAAAAACTAAATAAAACTATTGATCTATAATTTTCAGTACCTAGCTAACTTAAAGACTAAGACAATAAACAACTGTGCAATAAATGAGGACAATGACCTTCAAATATAAACAATGTATAAGTATCTTAATCAGAGGTAGTAATGTACATTGCAGTATGGTAAATATATATATCAATAATAAACAATGTTTTAAACAGAGGTAGATGCATACATGCATACAATATTCAATATAACTTAACTTTGTATCAATATACAAAAATCTATACCAATATAATTGTCTAAAAACAATAACTCACAA
>JAQHUG010000509.1:362419-382503 GCA_028555095.1 Dicrostonyx torquatus | reverse complement strand
GCTATAAGTTGTAATTGCATCACGGCCCACAATCGCTTGTGACAATCACTCCTGACAGAGTTCTATTGCTGGGAGATATGGAAGGAGAGAGTTGAATGCTGTAAGTTGTTCTTTGACTTCCCTAAGAATGTGTTACACACAGACCCAAAATAAAAAAAGTTTGAGGAGGTCAGAGGAAACAGTTCAATCCTTGAAGCTCTTGACACAAATGCAGAAGGATCTGAGTTTGATCACCAGACCCTATGTAAAAAATTGCATGTGATGGCTTGTGCAATCCTGATGCTGCAGAAGTGGAGACAGGAATCTTCTGGGGGCTTTCCAGCCAGTCATCCTATTCTAGTTACTAGTGTAGGATATATATAGAGAGACTCTGTCCCATGAATCATGGTGGGCTGCTCCTGAGGAAAATGATATGAGCTCAACCTTTGGCCTTCACTCATGTGCACACAAATGTCCACACTCCCACACACTGTGCTTTTGTACACACATAAATGTTCATGCGCACACTAAGTTAAAAATTTAAATGCAAGTCATAAAACTATGAAACTACTAGAAGAAAACCTGACAAAATCTTCGGGATATTGGAATGGGCAAGAATATTTTGTATAAAACCCTAGAAATAAGGAAACAAATGGGAAAAGGAGAAAAAACCAAATGCCTCAAGCTAGGAAGCTTCTGCATAACCCAGAAAACAATCAACAGAATTAAGAGACAAATTACAGAATCAGTGATAATATATATATCAGGGAGGCTAGTTTCCAGACTACAACAGAGTTCAAACATTTCAACAGCTAAGAGAAAAAAATGTCAAGCAGCCAGATTGAAAAACAAGTGTGACATATCTCACAAAGAAGAAATAAAAATAGTCTTTGGGTATATGTGAAAATTCTCTCCAACACTGAATATCAGGGAAGTGAAAATCAAAACCCTGTGATATACCAATATTCTGTTTGAATGGATGTTATTAAAAAGATGAGAGGTAAAAGTTGATGAAAAGAATATAGGAAAAAAGATCTACCTTTGCAAATATTTAGGAGGGTAAATTCTTACAGCCACCATGGACAACAGTAGAGCTCACCTAAACAAATGAAAATAAGAGTATCACATAGTCCAGTATTCTTATTACTAGATGTATACCCCAAGACAGTTGCCATTTTGACTTCAGGATTATAGACACTACTCAAGAAGTAGAACTTGGGTTTGGTGGTATACACCTATAACCCAGGGCCCCGTAGCAAAAAACAGGAGTCAGCCTGAGTTCTGGGTTATCCTGAGGTACATAAAAAGAACCGGTTTCAAAACAGCAAAATCATGACAAAGAATGTTTGAATGTTGATGGGTGAAATACCATTAAGCCACAAAGGATAGAATTCTTCTATTGCAACAATATGAATGAAACTGGGAGTCACTATGTCAAGTGAAATAAGCCATGGAGAGATAGATACCACTAAGACTCGTTCATTATGTTGAGTCTTGAAAGACTGATGTCAGCCGGGCAGTGGTGGCGCCTTTAATCCCAGCACTCGGGAGACAGAGGCAGGCAGATCTTTGTGAGTTCGAGACCAGCCTGGTCTACAAGAGCTAGTTCCAGGACAGACTCCAAAGCTACAGAGAAACCCTGTCTCGAAAAAAAAAAAAAAGAATGATGTCACAGAAGAAGGTGAGAGCGGAAGATGGCACACCAGAGCCTGGAAAGGTTACAGAGGGAAAAGGAGGAGAGTTTAGTCAACGGGCACCAGAATTCTCTTCTGTTGCACAGTAGTTTGAGCAGCTGGTGGCTCTCTAAACTGTCATTTCTCATATTTCCCAAAGCTTCATTTTATAAGTACATTTGATCACCTTACTGGCCATTGGTGATCACTTTACTCTCTAGTTCCTCTCTCTCTACTTAAAGGTGAGGGTGGAGCTGACTTTTCCAACCTTGTCATCCTTCTCTGGTTCTTCCTGTGGCCAGCTTTTTCACCCTGAAGCAAGCTGGTGCCTGGCAGACTTAGGTCACCTCACCAGCATGCAGAAAACCAAGCATGTTGAAGATTCCAGGGACTTTAGGATCCAGTTTCACATACCCCTGCATCCTTTATGAACACAATTGCTTTCTATTCCTGGATTCAGCTGAGTGTCTTCCCAGGGCAGAGCATCCATGCTAGTGCTCTCACCCGAGACCTCCTCATGGCTAACCTGCTTCTGACGCCGGTCTTTATCATGAGATTTTTGTGGCCTTTCACTGACAGTGACTTCCATGGTCAGTAATAATATCACCATCAAGCACCTTTTTCTAACACCTACCATATTTACTGCACCCAGAATCTAATTGCTTACTCATGCCTTGAAGAGATACTCAGGAAACACTTATTAAATACATAAAAGAATTGAAACTCTGTGTACCTAGGTGGATGAAATAAATCTATTGGCAGCATTGTATTTACATCGTCAATTGTAACAACAGGAGTACAGAAGAAACACACATTTAAAAGGGGTTTCCAGAGCCATTTAATGAAGGATTTAAGATGAAGTATTTTTTAAATACTAGATATTTAAATCTGAGGTGTTAACTGTTTATTATTTTAAAAAGGGAGCTTTAAAGAATTCCCACTTTTATATTCCATGCTATTATTATTGCAATAAATAGCACTAGGTGGAGAAGCAGGTGGTCTTAATTCTGTCAGCGGTAAATCCCAACCATTAACCATTTGACAAGACATCAAGTCTATGTAGTATACACTGCTCTTACCGGTAATAGATTTCATTTTTAATCTTCTCAGAAAATGTGGTCAGCTTAGCCCTTGCCTTAAGGGTCATTCAGAAGCGGGATTATAAAGGGCCAGCTCCTGTTCTGAGCAAGCACAACAGTTGGGTGAGTCATGCTTCCCTGTGGTCAGGGCAGGCAATCAAGTTGCTCCCATTACTGCTCCCATATGCAGGTGGTGAAAGACGAAGAGAAACAAACACATTTCTGCCAGAGCACAAAGTCCCAAACTTTTCGCTAAGCTTTTCTCTTAAGCGGTGAGTCATAAAACCCATTCAAGTTCTCTTGATCATTTTCTCCCATAGGGGAAGGATGAGAAAGACAAGGCTCTCTAGGAGATCAAAATGCAGGCGCAAATAACTTTAATGAAAAGAACAGCAGGCCGAGAAAATGAGTTGAAGATGTGTTTGAAGCTCTCTTGCATGTCCAGCTCTGGGCAGAAAATAGAAAAGGGCACCGACGCTCTCCTACAAGGAGTGCACTTGTCTCCTGGAGTGACAAGCTGCTGTTCTTGCAAACTTAAAAAAGAAACTTACCAAATGGAGAGCTTGCCCCAGATAATTAGCAATAATCGTCTGCCTTCTCTGTGGACCCATTCTAGAGCTTCTTGCAGGCTCTCCACGTTTTCCGGCAAAGCCGTGCTGAAAAGATATCCTATTTCAGGTTTAATTCCTGACGTTAGGTGATCTTCTCTGCACAGCGGCCATGCCTATCTACGCGCATGATCGTCTTTTCAGATGTTATTCAGCCTTTGGTGGAAGGAGGAATGGCTGACCTGTCTCTTCCCTGCCTCCCATCCACACGTCGTCTTCAACTTCTGCATTCAGCAAGAGTAAACATAGGCTTTTCTCATTTGATGACATCACTGTCATATCCATATGTCTGAGTTAAATTTTATAATTGAAATTGTTACAGTGGGTGCTTATATTTGAGTTAGGTAGAATTTCTAAATTATCAAATTGCTTTTTACCACTCAATGGATTTTTACCTCTGTGAATTCAAAAAGGCAGGCAGGTCATTAAAACATGATCCCAGTTCCTAACTTTCAGTATCACAGATGGTCAAGCCTCATCATGAACTACATTTTTATTTAAATGACATGTTTTTACTAGAATACTGCTCAAACAAGAAGTTCTATTCCTGATGGGAAAAATTAGCACTGTATTCACCCATGGCACTCAAACTCTGCTCTGATTCCTGTGACGATTATGACACAGTAAAGTTTTAGTGCTATCACTTGAATAAACAGACACTGCACACAAGATGTTCATGCTGGTCCTTAACATTGATTCCTTAATAACTGTACAACAATTATTTATAGTTTTCCTTTGAACTTGCTACATTGATTATTTTAACTTTTTCTTAGAGTACACTAATTGACAAGGAGAATTTGTGAACCAAATAAGTAAAATATATGAGGAATTCTATTAGAGACTGTTAATTATTGCTAAGTCTTTGTGTGGTTTGGCTGTCAGGGTAACTGTTCTCATAAAATGAGTTTTGCAATGTTCCTTCTGTTTCTGTTTTGTGGGATAATTTCAGGAGTTTTGGCATTAACTCTTCTTTGAGAGTCTGGTAGAATTCTGTTTAGTATAGATAATGTTAAAGTGCAAAATTATTATAGTATAATGGTATTAATTTAAAATACATCTGTATATTGATTATATTTAAGACTTACTAATCTGAGTGCATAATTAGAATTTGTCACTTTTTTATTCAGATTTGATGAATCATGAATACATCTTCTAACAGATTCCCATATTCTAAGAGTAGAGTTACATGGGCCAGACTTTCGTTGTCACTGTGAGTGACCATCGAGAAGACAAGTGACACCATCTGTGGTGAAGAACAGGCAAGGCGGAGCTCTCATTTCAGGGTAGAGGAAGCGAAAGGACTCCAGAATTCCTCTGGCTTTTCTCGAAGGCACATCCCTGTTTAGGCTGCCAAGGCAGCATGCCAAGTTGAAGAGAGATTAGAGTCTGGAAAGACTGAGGAGGGCGAGGGCTGCAGGACAAAATCCAAAGAGGTAATACAACATAGGAAAACAAACTTGAGAAAGAGATGTGCAGGTCTGCTGAAGTTCTTCACCCTTGGACCCCAAGGGAACACTTATAAAGCGAGGCAAAGTCACTCCAGGAAGCCACAAGTGGAGAAAATGAAGTAACAGGCTCCACTTCATCTAACATTGAACATTCTTCTCCTGACCAACTGGAGAATTCAGTAGAGATTTATCAGATGATACTTAGTTAAGCAACGCTCAAGGTAAAGGCTACTCTAGATCCAGTCTCACGTAGGGACCTCCATTTGCTGCGCACAAACGCCTTTCTGCGCTCTGTGCGCTACCATACAGTTATCGAGCTGCTTCAGGCAAGGAGCTGGAGGTTGAAACATTCAAAGACAGACAGACAAAGAGGGAGACAGCATAGAGAGAGAGACAGAGAGACGGACCTCTAGTCACTGGTAAGAAGCCCTTTATTCAATAGCATCATGGAGGCTTATATACCCAACAGTCAGGTGGGCCAACAGGTGAAAACCTTATCCTCTGATCCTCAAGGCAAGGCAACACATGCTCATGAAGCACAGCTTTCAGTAACTTAAATCAGAAGTAAAGATCTCTAGCAGGGAAGAGCCGCTGGAGGCCAGCACTCCAAATGGTCCCAACACTCAAGTATGTGGCAACACAATAGCTAGCATCTGATTTGAAATTCACTAGCCATGGTATAAGAAAAGGAAGTGAATCCATAAGCGAAAAAGAGGTTAGCCCAGAGAAACAGGCTCTGGAAAGGAAAGGTTTGGCAGCAGATGTGTTAAAGAGAGGGTGCTAAAATCCAGCAAACACCAACTGCCAGGAATATTTTCAAACCATTAGTCATCAAATCAACAGATTCTAACATGCTTCTTTTTAGTGGTTGATGCTGGAAAAGTCTGTATCACTCAGCTGTAGAGCCCGTGCATTTAAGGTCCTAAGTTTAACCCTTAAAACAAGGAGAATAGGGAAACAGGTAAGCAAGGCTCAATTGACCTCCAAGAGCATCAAGTGGCCTCCGGGAGCACCAAGTAACCTCTGGAAACAGACAGGCAAGGCCCAAGCGAACTGCCAGAGCAGGCAGAAAGGACCAAGCAACCTCCAGGAGAGCCAAGTGGCTAAAATTGTGGCCCCGACTCCACCTTGAGGAGAGACCATCTGAGCTTTGGAACCACTGGCACCTGGAGGAGTGATCACCAGAGACACGACCTCAACTACACCAATTGGAGGAAAAGATGGGTAGATAATAAAGAAATAACACACTCAACAACACAAAGAGCAACACGGAGGCACCAAAACTAGTGGTTCTAGAACAGCAAGACTTGAACCCACCAACACAGATGACGCAGAAGAAAACAACCTTAAAAATAAGCATAGGAAGATGTTTAATGCCTCTAAAGAGGAAATGAAAAATTCCCTCAAATAACTTGAGGAAGAAACAAAAAAATTGGAAGCAATCAACAAAACCCATAAAGAAAACCATGAAAAATCAATCAAACAGGTGAGAGAAATGATCCAAGAATTAAAAACTGAAATAGAGACAATAAGAAAACACAAAAAGAAAAAGTTCTGAAAATAGGAAATATCGGTAAACAATCAAAACCACAAATGCAATCATAAACAGGAGAATACGGGGGATGGAAGAGAGAGTCTCAGTCATTGAAGATATGATAGAAGAAATAGATTCATTGATCAAAGAAAATCTTAAATCTAACAAAATTGTAACACAAAATATCCAGGAAATATGTATACCATAAAAAGACCAAGCCTATGAATTCTAGAAATAGAAGAACTCCAGCTAAAAGGCACAGAAAATATATTCAACAAAATCTTAGAAGAAAACTTTTCCAACCTAAAGAAGGCCATGAATGTGAAAATACAAGAAGCTTACAGATTACCAGATAGACAGGACAAAAAAAAGAGAAGTCCCCTTACCACATAATAATCAAAACACTAAACATACAGAATAAAGAAAGAATTTTAAGAACTGCAAAGGAAAAAGGCCAAGTAACATATAAAAGCAGACCTATCTGAATTACACCTGACTTCTCAATGGAAGCAATGAAAGCCAGAAAGTCCTGGTCAAATGTTATGCAGATATTAAGATACCACAGATGCCAGCACAGACTACTATACCCAGCAAAGCTTCCAATCACTGTAGATGGAGAAAACAAAATATTCCTCGACAGCACCAGATTTAAACAATACCTAACTACAAACCCAACCCTACACACAGTAGTAGAAGAAAAACTCCAACCCAAGGAAATCAGCTCCACCCACAAAAATATCAGACAATAGAATGATCTCAAAGCAGAAAATCACAAAGAACTGAAACACATAGTAACATCACTAGCAATGAAAACTAAGGTGGCAAGAACTAGCAATTACTGTTCATTAATAACCTTTAGTATCAATGGACTCAACTCATCTATAAAAAGACACAGGTTATCAGATTAGATATAAAAACAGAATCCATCCTTCTGCTGCATACAAGAAGCACCCCTCAACCTCAAAGACAGACATAACCTCAGAGTAAAGGGTTGCAAAAAATTGCAATCAAATGGACCTAAGAAACAAGCTTGTGTAGCTCTCCTAATATCTAACAAAATAAACTTCAAACTAAAGTCAATTAGAAAGGAGACAAAGAAGTACATTTCATATTAGTCACAGGAAAGTTCATCAAGAGGAAACTACAATACTGAACATCTAAGCCCCAAATACAAGGGTACCCTCCTATGTAAAAGAGATGCCACTTAAGCTTAAATCACACATTAAACCCCAGACACTAATAGTGGGAGATGTCAACACTCTATTGTCACCACTGGACAGGTCTGCAAGACTGACACTTAACAAGCAATTAAGGGAACCAACAGATACCATGCCTCAAATGGATTTAACAAGCATCTATAGAACATTCCATCCAAACATAAAAGAATATACCTTCTTCTCAGCACCTCAGAGAACCTTCTCAAAAATTGACCACATACTGGGTAACAAAACAAACCTCTGCAGATAAAAGGAACTTGGAATAACTCTGTGTATCTTATTGGATCACCTTGGCTTAAGGTTAGAATTCAATAGCATCACTAATTTCATAAAACACACAAAAACATGGAAATTAAACAATGTTCACCTGAATCACCAATGGGTCAAGGAGGAAATAAAGAAATTAAACACTTCCCAAAATTCAATGAAAATGACTGCACAGCATACTCAAAATTATGGGACACAATGAAAGCATTGCTAAGAAGAAAGTTCATAGCACTTTTGTCTACATAATGAAGCTGGAAAAGTTACACACTAGCAAGTTAACATAACAACTGAAAACTCTAGAACAAAAAAAGAAGCAAACTCACCCAGAGGACTAGAGGATAGGAAATAATCAAATTGAGAGCTGAAATCAGCAAAATAGAAACAAAGAAAATAATACAGAGTACCAATGAGACAAAGATTTGATTCTTCAATAAAATCAGCAAAATAAGCAAACCTTTATACAAACAAGTCAAAAGACAGAGAGACAATATCCAAATTAACAATAACAGAAATGAAAAGGGGGATATAACAACAGACATTGAGGAAATCCAGGGAATCATCAGGTCAAACTTCAAAAACCTGTGCTCCACAACATTGGATAACTTAAAGAAAATGTACAATTTTCTGGATAAATATCACTTACCATAATTAAATACCAGATAAGCAAATTAAATAGACCCATAAACACTAACAGTCATCAAAAGTCTCTCAACCAAAACAAACCCATGACAGAAGGTTTCAGTGTAGAATTCTACAAGATTTTCAAGGAAGAACAAATACCAATACTCCTCAAATTGTCCACACAATAGAAACATAAAGAACATTGCCAAACTCTTTTTACAAGGCTACACTTACCCTGATACCCAAACCATAAAAACTAGAAGACACTTATAAGAAAGAGAATTACAGAGCAATCTCACTCATGAGCATTTCTGCAATAAAATATTGGCAAACCTAATCCAAGAACACATCAGAAAAATCATTAGCCGTGCCCAAGTAGGCTTCATTCCAGAGATGCAGGAATGTTTCAACATATGAAATTCTGACAGTGTAATTCACTACATAAGCAAATTTAAAGAAAAAGAAACTTATGATCTTCTCATTACATGCTGAAAAAGCCTTTGGCAAAATTTAACACCCCTTCATGAGAAAAGTCTTGGGGAGAGCAAGGATAAATGGAACATACCTAAGCATAATGAAGACAGTATACAGCAAGCCAACATCAAATTAAATAGAGAGAAATTTAAACCAAACCCACTGAAATCAGGAGCAAGACAAAGTTGTCCACTCTCTCCATATCTATTCTATATAGTAATTGAAGTTCTACCTAGAGCTATAAGACAACGAAAGGAGAACGATGGGATACAAATCAGAAAAGAAGTCAAACTCTCAATATGTGCTGATGATATGATAGTATGTTGATATGATATGATATGATATGATATGTGACCCCAGAAGTTCTACATGGGAACTCCTATAAATAATAAACACCTTCAGGATTGTAGCAGGATATAAGATTAACTAAAATAAAATCAGTAGCACCTGTTTATACAGCTAATAAATAGACTGAAAAAGAAATCAGAGTTATAGCACCCTCCACAACTGCCACAGATACCATAAAATATCTTGGGGTAACACTAATCAAACAAGTGAAAGACCTGTATGACAAGACCTTTAAAGAAAGAACTTTGAAGAAGACGCCAGAAAATGGAAGATCTCTCATGCTCTTGGGTAGGTAGACTTAACATTGTAAAAATGGCAGTCTTACCAAAAGCAATCTGCAGATTAAATGTAATGCCCATCAAATCCCAGCACAATTTTTCACATCAAAAGAACAATACTCAACTTCATATGGAAAGACAAATACCCCAGGAGAGCCAAAACAGTCCTGTATAAGAAGGGAACTTCTGAAGACATTACCATTGCTGACTTCAAACTGTACTATAGAAGTACAGTGATAAAAACAACCTACTATTGGCATAAAAACAGACAGGAGGACCAATGGAATTGAATCAAAGACCCAGATATCAATCCATACACCTACAAACACCTGACTTTTGACAAAGATGCTAAAAATATAGAATGGAAAAAAAGAAAGTGTATTCAACAAATGTTGCTGACATAATTGGATATCAACAGGTAGAAGAATGAAAATAGATCCATATCTATCATCATGCACCAAACTCATGTCCAAATGGATCAAATACCTCAACATAAAACCAGCTATACTGAATGTCATAGAAGAGAAAGCGGGAATTACACTTGAACACATTGGCACAGGAGATCACTTCCTAAATATAACCCCAGTGACATAGACACTGAGAGAAAAATTAATAAATGGGACCTCTTGAAACTGAGAAGCTTCTGTAAAGCAAATGATTTGGTCAATAAAACAAAACAGCAGCCTGTAGAGTGGGAAAAGATCTTCACTAACTCTACATCAGACAAAGGACTGATCTCCAAAATAAACGAAGAACTCAAGAAACTTGACAGCAAAAGAACAAATAATCAATGAAAAATGGTGTACAGACCTAAACAGAGAACTCTCAACAGAGGAATCTCAAATAGCTGAAAGACGCTTAAGGAAATGCTCAACATCCTTAGCCATCAGAGAAATGCAAATCAAAATGACTTTTTTTTTTTTTGGTTTTTCGAGTCAGGGTTTCTTTGTGGCTTTGGAGCCTGTCCTGGAACTAGCTCTTGTAGACCAGCCTGGCCTCGAACTCACAGAGATCCGCCTGCCTCTGTCTCCCGAGTGCTGGGATTAAAGGCGTGCACCACCACCACCCCCACCCGGCGTCAAAATGACTCTTAACTCCCTCTTAAACCTGTCAGAATGACCAAGCTCAAAAACACTGATGACAGCTTATGTTGGAGAGGATGTGGAGTAAGGGGAACACTCCTCCATTGCTGGTGGAAGTTCAAACTTATACAGCTGCTTTGGAAATAAGTATGGCAGTTTCTCAGAAAATTAGGAAACAATTTATCTCAAGACCCAGGAATACCACTTTGGGGTATGTTTCTACAGAATGCTCAAAAATACCACAAGGACATGTGCTCATCTATGTTCATCGCAGCATTGTTTGTCATAGCCAGAACCTGGAAACAACCTAAATGCCCCTAGATCAAAGAATGAATAAAGAAAATATGCTACATTTACACAATGAGGTACTACTCAGTGGTAAAATATGACATCTTAAAATTTGCAAGCAAATGAACAGATCTAGAAAAAAATTTTTTGAGTGAGATAACCCAGACCCAGAAAGACAAATATAATACATACTCACTGATAAGTGGCTTTTAGACATAAAACAAAGAAAACCAGCCTACAGTCCACAACCCCAGAGAACCTAGACAACAAAGAGGAACCAAGAGAAACATACATGGATCTAATATATGTGGAAAGTAGAAAAAGACAAGAACTCCTGAGTAAGTTGGGAGCATGGAGGTCACAGGAGAGGGTAGAAGGGAAGAGGGGAGTGGAAAAGTATATATTTCAATTAAAAACAATAAAAAATAAATCAGAAAAAGAAAGTAATGTTTTAAACTAAAGGAGGGTGCTAGAAAAATGGTTTAGTCACTAAAAGCTTTTGTTAACCTTCTAAAGGGCCCAATCAATTACCACAACCCCCATGCCTGCTGTCTGTAAGTGGGCTCGAGAAGACCCAGTCACATCTGACCTCTGCTGGCACCTGCACTCAGGTTCATATAACCACATGCAGACACACACATAGAGACACAGACATACACACACACACACACACACACCTATGTATACATAATTTAAAATAATAAATTCCTTTAAAATTAAAGATAAAACACAAGAAAAATAAAGTAAGAAAGATTGAAAAACCTCAATGCTTTTATCTTGATATTTTTGTTATATTAATAATTTTAAAAGACTTACATAGATGTATTTCACTTAATAACTTTATGTTTAAGATACATGTCATATTCTGCCCAGTGAGTATCATTTGCAAATAGTGAAAATTTGGCTTCTTTCTTTCTAATTTGTATCCATTTGATTCCCTTTTGTTGTCTTATTGCTCTAGCTAGATCATCGAGTACTATATTGAATAGATTCAGAGAGAGTACAGTTTTGTCTTGCTCCTGATTTTAGTGTAATCTCTTTGTATTTCTATCCATTTAGTTTGGTGTCGGATGTTGGCTTGCTGTATATTGCCTTTATTATGTTTAGCTATGATTCTTGTATCCTTAATCTCCCCATGACCTTTATCACGAAGAGGTATTGGAACATGTAAAGGCTTTTAAAGCATCTAATAAAATGATCATGAGTTTCTTTTCTTTCAGTTTGCTTATATGATGGATTACATTAACAGATTTTCATATGTTGAACCATCCCTGCATCTCTTGGAAAAAGTCTACTTGATCATGGTGTGTGATTTTTTGATGTGTTCCTGGGTTTAGTTTATCAGTTTTTTTTTTGTTGAGTATTTTTACACCAATGTTCATGAGGGAGATTGGTCTCTAATTTTCTTCATTAGCTGTGTCTTTGTGTGGTTTGGGAGTCAGGGTAACTACAACCTTATAAAAAGAGTTTGTCAATGACTCTTCTGTTTCTATTGTGTGGAATAATTTGAGAAAGATTGGTATTAGCTCTTCTTTGAAATTCTGACTACCCTACCCCGCCTCCAAACTCACCTATCCTCCTGCAACCTCAGTGGAACTCTGAAACACAGCTTGCTCCAATACCAAGGGGACTTAAGAGGTGAGTGAACAGACACATGGCAGGATACCTCACTCTCTAGAACCTCCACAGTGGGGGAAAAAAACTCAGGCCCCTTCCCCAACTCCCTTGGCTTTTTAAACCAGCTAGCAGGAGAGTTTTCTATAGGTAGACTCTTTCAAAACCCAACTCCACCAACTGACCCCTCCAAGCTACGAGCCCCACCCTGCCTAAAAGCTAAGAGCTTGCTACAATACTGAGGGGACCAAGAACTTGCTACAACACTGAGGGGACCAAGAAAGAGGACTAAGAGAGTAAACAAAAAAAGAGACCAAGAGAGCAGGCTTTGAGAGACCTCAGAGGCTTCCTGAAACACAGACAGTGACAGTACAGTGCAAACAAAGAAAAATTCCCAAACACTCACTGCAAGGATTGTACCAAGATGCAAAGATAGTGCCAGCCTCATTTGAAAGAAGAGATGGGTACGCACTAATGTAAGAATTCATCCAATAACCTAAAAAGTAACATGGTAATACTGGAACCAAGTGGTCACACAACATGAAGACTTGATCATTCTAACCCAGAAGAAGCAGAAGAAAATGACTTTAAATGTAACCTTATGAAAATGATGGAGATTTTAAAGAGGAATTGAAAAACTCCCTTAAAGAAATGAAGGAAAAGACAAACAAAAAATGGAAGAAATTAATAAATTCCTCAAAGAAACCCAAGAAAACTAAGAAAAAACCATCAAACAGTTCAAGACTTGAAGACTGAAATAGAGGTAATAAAGAAAACATAAACCAAGGTAATTCTGGATATGGAAAATCTGGGTAAATGAACAGGAATTCCAGAGACAAGTATAACCAACAGAATACAAGAGATGGAAGAAAAAAATCTCAGATGCTGAAGATAGTATAGAGGAAATAGACTCATTGGTCAAAGAAAACATTAAATCCTACAAATTCTTAGCACAAAACATCCAGAAATCTGGGACACCATGAAAAAAACCAAGCCTAAGAATAATAGGGGTAGAAGGAGAAGAATTCCAGCTCAAAGGCCCAGAAAATATAGTCAACAAAATCAGAAGAAAACTTTTTCAACCTAAAGAAGGATATTCCTATAAAGGTATAAGAAGCTTACAGAACACCAAATAAACTGAATTAAAAAAACATCCCCTCACCATATGATAATCAAAATGCAAAACATACAGAATAAAGAAAGAATATTAATAGCTACAAAGGTAAAAGGTCAAGTAACATATAAAGGTAGACCTATCAGAATTATACCTGACTTCTTAATGGAGACAATGAAGCCAGAAGATCCTAGGCATATGTGCTGCAGTCACTAAGAGACCACAAATGCAAGCCCAGCCTACTATACCCAGCAAAGCTGTCAATCACCATCGATGGAGAAAACAAGATATTTCATGACAAAAACAGATTTAAACAATACATATCCATAAATCTAGCCCTCCATCTGGGAATCCAGGGGCACTCAGGACCAAGGCTTTTGTGGTCACAGGTACAATGGAGGATGGTTAGGATGTGAAGAGGTTGCCCCTAGGTCTCTGGGGCTCTGGAGAATAAGTGAGGGGTGAGGGCAATGACTCCAGGGCCTAGAGTCTAGAGAGCAAGGCCCTCCAGCTAACAGCCCAGGCATTCACCTCTTCCTCTATAAATTACTAAATATTCCCCAACATGATCTGACATTGTTGATATAGTGGGGAATGCACCTGTGAGTTTATATTTTATTTTATTTTTAATTTTATTTGGTTTTTCGAGACAGGGTTTCTCTGTGGCTTTGGAGGCTGTCCTGGAACTAGCTCTTGTAGACCAGGCTGGTCTCGAACTCACAGAGATCTGCCTGCCTCTGCCCCCTGAGTGCCACCACCGCCTGGCCAGTTTATATTTTATGACATGCTAGGAACTTCATCCTACTGTGTTTGATTTTAAAGGAATGATCATTACAGTTTGTGTGTATCAAGTCTAGTTTTCCTTTTGAGCCTCCTTGGGCAGCTGTTTACTTGCAGTCAGTTTGGAAACTGGGATGGTATGGGAGGAGAAAGCGATTTTTAAACACCCACAGAAGAAAAGGGTTTCAATATTTATTTCATGCCATTGACATAAGAGATCAGCACAAAAGCTTCAACTTACCCCAAATATATATTTATCGATTTATATTTAAAGGCAATGACATCACAGACATCTTTTGTAAGAGGGCGTTGGAACTCAAAATCACTTGTGTGTGATGCCAAAGCAAACTGTTCCTTGACTAAATTACAGTGTCTTTCCAGGAGATATTCCTATCATGGGTGTGATGTATATCTGTCTTATGTTTACTGTATTATACATTTCCTGACTGTCTGTATTCAATTTTAATGGGGGTTAGATGGGATAAGTGGATGCTGTAATACAGAAGTAGGTTTTTAGAAGTGTGTATCCCTTGGGCAATCAAGTTGATCTTTCAGTAAGTTGCTTCAGATATGAACTCCTCCTGCCTGTGATCTTCTGAATATGCGCACATACACAGTTCTAAATACAAAGTACCACTTGCTCAGTCTATATAGTATTACTTATATGTATGTGTCTAGCATTGACCATTTAGTATTGTATAACTAATTGGTGAGGTTTTTTTCTAGGGAAGACTATTTCTCCTGCTCTGAGGATTCCTTAGCTGTCTATAGTTCTTTGTGTAGGGCTGAGGCCTCCTGGGCTCTCCTCCTGTCCACATCAGCGTGTCTATGGTTGGTATCCCCGTTCAGCTCATGTTTAAGCACTCATGTGTTGAGATTTTATGGGCACAGCTTCTGCCATTCCTCGGAGACAATATCACAGCAAACTCCCTGCTCCTCTGGCTCTTAAAATTTGTTCCCCTTCTCTTCTTTAGACACTGACTTGGGCTTCACAAATATGGATTTTTGCTTGTTTTTGTTTGGGGACATTGGGGATTGATTTGGTCTTATTCTTAATAAGACTCGCAAGCACATCTTTAAAAACTCAGACATAATATGTTTTCACATTGCCTTGATTGTTAAGGCAATAATTAGATGTTTACTGAAAACACGTTAGAAAATAATGAACTATGCAATAAGATTATTTCTAATGTTATAGGTTGAGAAAAGCCACAATGTTTTCATAATTGATGCTGTCTAATTTCTTTATCATTCTGTATGCTTACAGAGATACCTTGTCAGTTTTAATCACTTTTATTTTTATAACTTGAGTCTGTCTCTCTCTCTCTCTCACACACACACACACAAACACACACACACACACACGTGTATATGTTACCAAATATAATTCCAGAAGGTGTTTATTCATTGTATTGTATTATGTATATATTTATTATAGTATGCCAATTCTTTACTATCAGTAACTGAAAATTTTAATTATATCTAATGTTTATACCAGTCTAATAACAGATATTGGTATATATTTTAATTTGCTTTATGTTACAACAAATTCTTAGTAAAATTACAACATGCAGTGTTGTGGTGAAATAAAGCTCTTGTACCCTGTAAAGATTTATCATTTGAATGGGTTTAATAAAATGCTTATTGGCCATAACCAGGCAGGAAGTTTAGTAGGGACAATCAAACTAAGTAAGGATGATGGGAAGAAGAAGGGTGGTTTATGGAGTCACCAGCCAGATGCAAAGGGAGCAGGAGATGAATTTGCCTTGCTAATAAACATACTACCAATTGGTTGAGGGTAAATAAGGAATATGGTTTAACTTAAAAGGTAAGAGCTAGCTAGTAATATGTCTGAGCTATTTGCTGAGCATTTATAATTAATATAAGTCTTTGTGTGGTAATTTGGGAAGCAGTTGCCTGGGTATTTGGGAAGAGGTGACCAGAAAGAGAAAAATCCAGCTACACAGTGTGACCTTGGCATGGAACAACTAGCTAGCAATTCTATGCTATGCATCAGATTTTGGCATTATCACCATCAATGTTTTTGTGAATGGTATGTTCTACTTTAGGCTAAATTTTATCAGGAATTATTTCCCCAGAAATATTTTAAGTTTTCTACTCCACAGAACTTACATTCTTTAATTAGTCTATTAGGCAGCTTAAGGCCTCTGCTGTTCTGATGACAAGAGATATGATAACTAATTTGTTCTTTGGATAATAACTTCCAAAATCAGGTGGACTTGCAAAGCATTTTAGCAGAGGGATTAAATGCTGTGGGATAAATCTCCATGAGGCTGTTCGTTACTGATGCTTCAGTCTTTCCTATCCAGAATTTCATCTTATACTTTCTTGAATTTGTTATCTGAATGTTTGTGCTATTCTGTAGGTGGTTTGTGAAATACAGAGAACATTTACTTCCCATTTGACTAGTTTATAATAGCTTCTGAATAGGAAAGTTGTGAGAAAATGTTCACATGAAATGTGAAGCTATTGAAATTTTTCATAAAAAGGCGAGAAAGGACTAAAAAAAAATCTCATTTCACTTAATGTATTTCACAGATTGCCATAACCTAGGACTCTTTATCATTGAAAAGAAAACATTGCTTTCCTTCAATAGGAAACAAACGTATTTGCATCATAAGAGAATAGGGGAGCTGTAAATAGAAGGTGAACTGTTGGTTGCTATTATGCAGATTGAGCTAACGGTCATAACCTTCAGAGACATTTGGGGAATATTTTCACACAAAAGATGAGAATCTAATTATTTATTCATTAGAATCTATGATTTACTTCCCACTTTAAAAAATATCAAAATTTCAGTGACTTCAGGTCTTCTAGGCAAATTAATCCTGTGTCCTGATGACCTGTTCATAACTCTAAGCCATACCTCAGCATTTCTGGAACTCTCTATCTACATATTTCAGTCGGTGTGGACCTTTCACTTGATGTAGTCATCTCGGACATACTGTGACTCTTCAAATAAGAGTTTATAAATTTTTCTACTAGCAATTATATTTTATTTTTCTAGAGAAATCATCCATCTTTCAAAAAAGATTGTTTTTATCAGTTTCATGCATTGATCCAAGTTGCCTTGATTATCATCAACCCCATTAACCTGGTTTATCTCCTAAGCCTCCTGTTGAGCCCCTTCTTCCTCTTAACCAGTCTCCCTCCCATGTCCAGGCCTGTATGTCACTCAGGTCATACTTAGGGGACCACGGCTACCTGTGTTCATGATTGCGATGGTCATGACATATCCAGAAAACAGAATTCCTCTTCCCCTTCACCACGCCCCAATCTCAGGCTCTTAGAGTTGTTCCTTACCCTCTTCCATGGTACTCCCTGACCCTTGGGAGAGGTGTTATAAATGTCTCATTTATTCACTTACTCTTCATGCTCCCTACAGTAATCAGTCTCCAAATTAAACAATTTACATTCTACAAAAAAGAAATACTCTGATCAAGACTGAAGACAGAGCGATCTATGGATATAAACATACATCTTTTGAAGGAACTTGGATTTCATGTTCATTTAGCAAAACATCAGGAAGAAATTCTTCTCTAGAGCCTGCAACAACTCCAGCTATAAATTTTTGACCAAATTTTCAGTATCAGGCATGCATTTCCTCCTACAGAATGGGACTCAGATCTAAGCAGAAAGAGGATTATTAACCCAACCATATCACTACTGCATCACTGGGCTATCTTGCCTGACAGATTAATAAGAAATCATTCTTTATGTCCTCTGTGCCATCCAACCTTGAGTCTGAATTTCCATGTTCATTGTCATTTCCCTGGATGCTCAGTTGATGGCTCAGGCATTAATGGCTTGGTATCCAGCTCATGGTGGTCTTTGGGAAATTCCGGAAGCTTTAGGCTGTAGAGTCTCACTAAGGAAGGCAGGTCACGGAAGGCATGTGCTGGGCCAGGGTTTTCCCTTGTTGCAGCCCCTCACTGTTTGTCTCTTTGCTTTGTCTTTGCTGTGGGCTGAGAGGTCACTGTCACATGCATTGATGGCCATAGCATTTTACAGGCCTAGGCTGAGCATAGCCATGGCTACGGAATGAAGCCTCTGAAACCATGAACTAAGAGAGCCTTTCCTCTTTTGAAGTTGTTCCACCAGGTGTTTTGTCAAGGCACCAGGAAAGCTGACTAAAACACACTGTCTCCTTTTGTAGGCTGGACTCATTGAGTTTTTAATCTATTTCCAAAGAGTTCTCATATTCTGACCTCCACTGCTGCTCTTGTTACACTGCTAAGAGTTGCTAAGTTTATTTTGTTGTGCGAATCTCTGACCGAAACATGCTCATTAACCATCTCAAGGCTCTTAGTATTGCCAAAAACATTTTTTCCTCGTTTCTTATGAACTGCCGTCCTCAGTATGGATAGCAAAGGGAATGATTCTCTTGTTTCTTTTTAACTTTCTAGCTTGGCTCTGCTTCCCTGGTCTGCTCAGTTACTCAGGCTCCTGGGGCCTCTGCCGTGCACACTGTTCTGTCTGCTTGCTTCACAATTGCAGGCACTTACTTCTTTACTTCCTGTATTTGAAAAAGGCTTATTGCAAAGGCTTCTCAGAGTTTACTAAGTAACAGAATACTGAGAAGACCTTCAAAATGGAGGGAGTTTGTGTTGATCTTAAGGACAACGATTGCCCAGATTTGAGGTCAGGGTTCTGCACTCATGTGAGCAGTGCAACTCATTTGGATGTCATAGGGTCCCTGAGAAGCCTAAGAGCCAAGGCTCACTTTCCTATGGCCTCTGTGTCTCATTTTTCCCAGTGAGATGTTGATGCAACACAAGGTACCCTGTGAAACTAGAATTCCAGATGAACAGTGAATTTGTTTTTGACCATTAAAATGCCCTAAATGTTGTAAGAGGTAGATTTCCACTAACAACTACTACTTATCTGAAAATCAAATACAGTGGGCAGCCTGTAGATAAGCTTGCTGAACCTGGAACTGGGGCTCTGACTTCACCTATGCCTCTTGTTCACCTCTGTTCATTTTTCTTCTCCAATGAGCATCTGTGAACGTGGCCTTTCCAGTTGCCCAAAGGCAAGCCTTGGGCTCGGCTTTCTTCAGGCGAGGGAGGAGGCTGTCTGCCTCTCTATTTCCTGTCACTATTCTCCTAGATCTCTCAGGCTCTATCCAGCTATGACAACACATTCTTTTCTTGATTGCTGCATTTCTATAGAACAAAGTCTTTGCTCATATCCTGGATTTCTACTGGTTAAAATTCAACTTTTCCTTTAATGTTTAACTCATGTTTACCCTACCAGTCTTGTATACATTCCTGTCTTGTCATGTGGCCACTTTCCTGTTTAACACTGTGTCTTTATTGAAGGGTTCCTCTGGGCTGAAAGCTACCTCTTTCAGAACTAGAATCTTATTCCCAGTGCCTTGGGCATCACCCAGTCTGCTGAGCTTTCTCAATGACTCTAAGATGGTACGCCATCTTTGCTTTTTTAAAAATCTATTTATTTACTTATTCTTCTCTCATACATTATATCTCAACCACAGTTTCCCCTCCTCCCTTCCAAATCCCTCCCACAACTTCTCATCGCCCCAGATCCACTCCTCTTTTGTTTATCTCCCATGCTCCTGGATCGGTAGGATCAATATAGTAAAAATGGCAATTCTTCCAAAGGCAATATATAGATTCAATGCAATCCCCATTAAAAT
>JAQHUG010000509.1:345038-360150 GCA_028555095.1 Dicrostonyx torquatus | reverse complement strand
TCTGGTCCTTCATCAGGCCATCACACCTTTCTGGCCCTCATGTAGACCTTCTTATGCATTTACATTCTACTTTTCAATGGCATGGTTCAAGCCTCTTTGATGTTGTACTCCGTCTTGTATGCAAGTTTCAGTAGAATAATATATGAATCCCTACAGAAGAAGTAACACCAAAGTCACCATAGCTTTGCTGTTTGTTACTGGTTTTGTTTTCTTTATTTTGGATCTCCTGTATAGCCAAGCAGCTTCACACTCACAATCCTACTACTTTAGCCACGTGAGTAATGAGATTATAGTCATGTGCCATGCCTAAGAATCACCGTGATTTGTGTCCCTTCCCTGAATGGATCACAAGCATTCTATATTTCTATCAGTCCAAAACACTTATCGCCAATCACCCAAAGCCAACTTTCCACTCTGCCACCCAAGAATGTTTTCTATGTGCATTGCTTTGTGGAGAAGATGAGGAATCTCTGCTTTCTGAGTTCCAGTTGAATAAATGAGTAAGGTAAATGTTATATTCCAGTACTTAAGTGTAATTGAGTGGCTTTACCTCACTATTCATTTCCTTAAAGTATAGCTAAAATTTGGAATTGTTCAGGAAAACCATTGAATTTGTTTCATTACAATAATGATTCTCATAGCAGAAAGTATGCTAAGGATTATGGGTGATCTGAAAGAAGGTAGACACTTCTCCTTAAAGAGGTATTGGGTATAATAGGAGACATAAGTGGGCACCCACAAAGAAAATGCCAGAATTAAGAGTCAAGTACTTATTATGGAGACATAGCAATAGCAGACCCAAATGCCAGATGACTAGGGGGTCAAGAGGGCATGTAAAAGGAACTGGGTCTTTAAAACGTCATTCTGAGTCTGTCTGATGACAACAGAGGACCTGTCTGGCACCATCTCTCCATTATAAGGAATTATTTCATTGTGAAAAGGAAACCAGTTACAAAGTGTCTTATGGTATAAAGCTAGGCTCTCAAGAAAACGGCAGATTTCAAACTTGATTGACTTGAAGAGTTGGCACATAATTTGAAAGTGCTTTTTAATAACGGTCTCTCCCTTTTCTTAGTGCCAGGACTGAAAAAATAGAACTTCATCCATAAATATAGGTAAAATAAGTTTAAATTTAACTGCGTTTGCCTTTCCCCATTTGGTCAGGACTTGGTTGTTCTTGACATCTTTCTTTGCCACGAGACTTCCTTTCTCTCCTGCCTTCCTTTGTTTCTGATCAGAATGACTTTAGAGAAAGAAGACCAGAAATCCGGCTCCTGACGCCCAGTGGCAGGTGACCCTCTGCAATCTCTGTCAGCTGCAGGTTTCCATCAGCCATCACAAAGAACAAGATGAAAGGGGGCAGGGGAAAGAGGAGAGCAGTTGGCAGCAGCACTCGAGCCCCTGACTCTACGGCCTCCAGCGGATGGGTTCCTTCTTGGTGAGTACTTGGTCAGGATATGAAACTCAGGAAAGCGAGCTGAAGACCTGCAAAGCACTACCTGCCTTTTCAATTTTTGCTAAATTGGCCTCAGCAGCGGCAGCAGCTCTAATGGGATGCTGGGAATATGTTTCCTTTTAAGAAACATTTGCTACATGGGCTACTTTGAGTTGTGGCTTATCTTAAAATGAGTCAACCTCCCTGATATCTTAAAAAACACTTTAGTGTTACAGGATTAGCTCTTGTCTCCAACCGGAGTACACAGCATTAGCTTCCTGTAAATTACTGTATAAGCTCAAAGCCATTTAGGTCATAGAGCACTTGATTCTTTCCAGGCACAATCAATGGAATGGCATCCTTCTCCCTGAGACAGATAGCATTGACTTTCATTCTTTCTACATGGTACATTAGTGTATATTATTGTATCAATACAAGTTGTACATTAATAAATATAGGGAACGATATTTTTTTTCTGCCTGTGAGGAAGCCTGTATCATTCTTAGATAATTGATTTAGATGGAAGTTCCAGTTGAACACTTAACAGATCAGGAGGGACCTAGGTTCTGGGATTACTCATAGGAGTTTTTCATAAAATGTCTTAGAAGGAGAAAAGAGTTGATTTTCTTTCCTTCCCAGCATCTATTAATGCCATCTCCATTATTTTCCTCTGCCCCTGTTTCCATTACTCTCTCCAATAGCCCAAACATGGTAGGTCCTAGGAGGTCAGATGTGTGCTAACTATGAGCGGCACACAGAGAATCTTAGACTTTTCCAGCCTTCCATTTAGATCTCCAGCAAAACGCATCCATCCTTGGCTTGAATTCTTTTTGTTTATTTTTTTTATTGTTTCTGTTTTTATAGACAGGGTTTCTCTGCGTATCCCTAGCTGTCCTAGGGCCTACTCTGTAGATCAGATTGCTTCCAAACTCAGAGATCTGTCTGCCTCTGCCTACTGGGGCTAAAGGTATGCCCCACCACTGCCCGACCTGGTTTGAATTCTGAGGACATGCTAAAGAAAAACGCATTGAGTAGACAGAGTGACTGAGATAATGTGCTAGCACAAGTTTTCTTTCTTAGAAAATGTTTGGCTAACATCACCATGTATCACATGATAATCATTATAAAATAACACCAGTGAGGGGAATTTCTAGCAACGCTCAAGTCTGTGAGGAAACCATTTTCATGGCTAATGAATGTTTATGTTAATTGATCAAATAATTTCTTAGGTATCTCACATGTGCAGGGAGCTCCTTTTATGAAAATGAAGGCTAAGCTGTGAGTGGTTCTAGGGAAAGCAGCATAAACAGAAAGAGACCATCTTGCTTATGTCATGTACTAGATGCAAATTCCCAGATTTTTTTTTAAAAATTCATACCTGTGATAAACAGAACAGTGAATTAAGTTGAGCAAAAGCAGATAGCTTGACCTAAACAGACAGAGTCACATAATTTTAATTAATTGTGCGTGTGTACATGTGTACCTGTGGGCTCATGCACCTTAAGTCATCAGGCTTAGAGACAAATGTCTTTACCCTCTGAGTCACCTTTGTAGGCCAAGTCATAAATTTCTAAGACAAAATGGAAAAGGAGAAAATATTATCATGTGAGTGGTTTTACCATTGCTGGTCAAGCAACAGGACAGTTCACAGCTTTCAGCAAATTGAACGAGAACAATTTATGACAGACACAGAGAAATAAGATTGGGAATGCTTCAACAGCTTACTAGTTCTAAGCCAGTCATGATCTGCTCATTCTAGTTGCTCTAAGGGCTAGAAATAACAATGTGTCTGACTTTTGTTTCTTTTCTGTTTTCTTAGTTCATTCAAAGCTGGCTCTATTTCCTATAAATACTGTCTATTTGATTTAACTCTACCTGACAGCTGTATTGTCTTGCAGTCATGTGTCCTGGCAAAGCATCCCTGTGCCTCTACACACACCTTCTCTTATCCACTCGCTTTCTTTTCTCTTGTCTCTCTGTTCTTCTTCCACGTCTCTTCCTTTCTGTTCCCTTTCCTTCCTTACTTTATTTTCTTTTGTTTGAGATCCTCTTCCCCCCAGCTCCCAAGTATTGGGATTATATTATGCACCATGATGCTGGGCTATTGTTTGCCATTCTTTAGCTTTGGGTTCACCACTGGAGTGGTCTTAAGTCAAGACTTTGTCCCAGGAAGCAGAGCACAGCCCTGGCTTTCAGGGGATGACCTCGACCCTATTCTGCCCACCTTTTCCATCTTTTTACCACATTATGAGCAAAGATGTACAGTCCACACGCTTTCTTGCCCCTGTGGATTAATATACCAACAACAGAAACCTTCAAAACATTTTACACTCATAGGTTCTTAGATATTAATAACTGTAATAAGCATAGCAGACAGAGGATGAAGCAGGTCCTCTGCTACCACAGAACTGCACTCTCATGGCACAGATGGGACGAAGGCAGGAAGGCAGGGATGAAATTCCTCACATACAATTTACCCATCACAATTTAGATCCTGAAACACTAGACTTATAGTCGATCACTATAAGGAATAAGTAGATCTCTGTGGGCACAAAGGACCTGGCATTCCATATGCATATTTTAGTGTTTTCGCTGACTCTAAAGCTGCTGCAAAGAAGCTATTCCCTCATCTCTTGGATGTAAATAGACTCTTTAAAGCATTCAGGTTAAGCTTTCCCCAGAGCGTTCAGCCATCGTACCAGGAACTGACAACCTCAACATCCAGGACTAACTCTACTCCTATTTAGAGATGAATAGTTCGATTCTTGACAAAGAAGACCATGTTTTAGAATATATTTTTCCATTGCCTAGAATTGGGAGTTTTGCTTTTCAAAGTTTGGTAATCTGTTTAGAGTACAAAAGCCTCTGACTTCTGGAGTTCAGCCCCCTCCCTCCCTCGCATCACTGTTGCAGGGCACAGAGAATGATCCCTGTGGTAGAGACCAGTCTCCCTCCCTCATTGTTGTAGGACACAGAGGATGGTCCCTGTGCTGGGGTCCAGTTTTCTTCCCCAACACCCCCCCACATCACTGATACAGGGCACAGAGAATGACTCCCTATGCTGGGATCCAGTCTTCCTCCATCATTGTTGCAGGACACAGAGGATGATCCCTGTGCTGGGGTCCAGTTCTCTCCCCCAACCCCCCTCATCACTGTTATAGGGCATAGAGAACAGCCCCCTATGCTGAGGTCCAGTTTCCCTCCCTCCATCACTGTGGTAGGGCACAGAGGATGGTCCCCTATACAGACTCCTGATTGGTTCTCTCACTTCTTGAGCAAGAGGAGGATGCAGTTCAATTCTGGCTGTCTTGCTGCTTGTCACCTAACACAAGAAGCATCTCTGTTGGTTGACAATGGCAGTCAAGTGTCTGCATGATCAGTCAGAGAGCTTCAGATTAAATGTTGACTTAGGCAGTGCTTGAGGTTGACACAATATGATGGACAGTATGGTTTCCTTATGTGTCATCTCTGCTTTGGAAGCTACCCTAGATTCTAGATAGACTCATTATCATCCGCTCCCCAATAGACCAGTGATTAAATGATCTCTTTCTCTTTCTCTATCCCCCCTCTGTATATGTGTTTGGATGCCGCCAAATTCATTTTCTCATTAAAAATGCATATCTCTCTCTGGACATTTTTAATGTGTAATTTTAGATATAGAAAGGAGGATCTCAGAACCTAGCAGGAAGGGATGACAAAGGGCTACTCTCATTTTCATAAGAAATAGTTATTGCAGACTTCTGGAGGACATTAAAGAGAAGAGAGTTGTGAGCCATGAATGCAATTTAACAAACAGCAATTCAACAACTCCGTGCCAGCAATGAACGGACAGCAGCAGATCTGGAGAACAGAGATGTCTAACATCTCCTTCAACTTGGTTACTATGATGTGCAAAATACTGGACATAAAGGAGTCTTTCACAGTGAGGATGATTCGTCAGAAGATCTGCAAGCAGACAGAGGGCTGCTCATTTCCTTTCTTAAATATTCCTGTCGTAGTTCAAAGAAAGCCATATTTACCAAAAATATCTCATTGAGAAAGGCATTGTCAGATGGGTTTGTAATGAGATGGTACCTCCAGCTGTAAAGATTCCCCAACAAGGACCTGTGAGGCCTTTTCAGAAAGCCTTGGACTGGGTTCATTCTGAGCTCCCATTGCAGTTTTAAAATCAGATCCAATGGTTTATCAATCTTGCTTTTCCATGACTCATCTCTCACCCAAAAGAACTCTAACTGGCCATAAGGAGGTCATTAGGCAAATACAGTAGACTCATCAGAATGCTAGCATGCCTAATGACTCTCTCCCTGCAGCTATGTCTCTGTTATCCTCGGTCGAGCTCCACCTGGGGCCCAAGACACTACAAAACCAAACATGTCTCAAGCGCTATGACATGTCAGTGTCCTCCCAGCTCCTCTAACAAATGAGCACTATCTTTATTGCTGTCTTACAAACAAGAAAAGCAAGATCCAGGTTGATCCAGTGGTTTGCTGCAGGCCACACACCCTGTCCTTGATACCAGGGGTCTCCTGACTTTCACTACCACAGCACCTTGGCATTGTCTATGTTATGATTTATATCTACAGTGCTTCTCAAAGTTCCATGTGCTAAAGGTCTTCTCACCAGGCATGCACCCTGTTGGGTGGTAGCAGAACATTTAAGAGATGGGGCTTACTGAAAGGAAATTAGGTCATTGGGGTACAAAAACAATGACACAACACAAACCTTTGCTGAAAGCTTGGAAGCCTTGAGCCAGAAGAAACCTGTGCTTCCTATAAGATAATTGTCTCTGGCATTTTGTCACAAGGATAGCAAGCTGACTGCTCCAACCCCTACCTAGTCTCTATGTCTACTCATGATGGCCAACATTTCATTCTCCCCCAAAAGGCAGAATAGTTTCCCAACCGTGGAAACAAGATGCTTTAGGTTTGCTGTCTAAAATCTGATGGTGACTTCTCATTTCACAGAGGATAAACTCTCATGCATTGGTTGCTGTGACGTTAAAAACCAAAACAAAACAAAACAAAAAACCTCACAGGGTTTTCCCGTTTCAGGTTTATGGATTTTTAATACCATGGTTCAAATGTCTCTGAACAGAACTACTCAAAGTCTTGCTCACAGCTGTCCTCCTTCAGCATCTAATATAGCATGCTTTACGTAGTGTTCAGAAAGCAGACAGATGAGTGGGCCATTCTGACTACGGACTGTAGATGGAAATCGGAAAGTCTCGCTCATTATGTGGGTCATCTTTTGCACTGACTCTTGCCATGAGAGTCCAGCTCCAGTGAGCCAACAGACGCCTCCTCATCATTTTCCAGAACACTACCCCAGGTGTTTCCTCCTGCTTCAGAGCTTTGTTTACTTGAAAGAAGGAAAACAGTTCTGATTGATCTACATTTTGAAATCCACCATTTAATCCGTGCTCAGGCATTTGGCGGTGGTGGTAGAGCATCCGACCACTTGACCTTTTTTTTCCCCACAACCTTTAAATTCACTACTTGGTCAGTTCAAGTACCACCAAGCCTTGGGATGGATCTCCTACAAGTAAAACCATTTCATTTATTTATCTTGAGAAAGAAAAGCTAACATTTTATGTGTCTTGATTTCAAGTTAAGTCATAATGATCAAAATAATGTCACTAAACTACAAAAAGAGATCTCCATTCCTCTCAGAGCTCAGAGAACCCTGTGTAAGAAAGAGTGGATTGAGGGCACCAAGAAAGCAAGGCCTTCTATATCAACAAGCCCGAAACACATCTGAGCTCACAGAGACTTCGGCAGCATGTGCAGGGCCTGCAGGGGTCTGTAATGGATCCTCTGCATATTTATAATATGGCTGCCAGTTTAGTGTTTTCATGGAATCCTGAGGGTGCGAGCCACTGGGTCTCTGTTTCTTGTGCTTTCTCTTGGGCTCTTCTGCTTCTGTTAGTTTGCTGTGTCCTATTCTAATGTGTCAGTTTTTGTTTTTAATCTTATATTTGATTATCATTCCTTAGAAGCCCATTTTATTTCTAATGAAAGACAAAAGAAAATGGATGAGGATATAAGGGGAGGTGGGGAGGAAGAACTAAGAGAAATAGAGGAAGGGAAACTATATTATGTGAGAAAAAAATCTATTTTCAATAAAAAATAAAATCGTGGTCTAGAGTAATAGAACAGAATAAAAAGCATAGCAATAAACTGAAACATGGATGGCAAAATTATTTTCCATAGTGACTCCATGAAGCCAAAATAGGGAAATCTTGTCTTCTTTTTTTATTAGTTTAATTTGTTTTATGTGTATGACTGTTCTCCTGCATGTGTATATCATATGTATGTATACCATGTGTATATCATATGTATGTATACCATGTGTATATCATATGTATGTATACCATGTGTATATCATATGTATGTATACCATGTNATGTATGTATACCATGTGTATATCATATGTATGTATACCATGTGTATATCATATGTATGTATACCATGTGTATATCATATGTATGTATACCATGTATATATCATATGTATGTATACCATGTGTTTGTATGATACCAAAAAGATTAGAAGGGGGAGTCTGATATCCTGAAACTAGAGTTATAGATGGTTGTGGACTGTCATGTGGATGCTGGGACCCAAACTTAGGTCCTCTGCAGAGCAATGATAGCTCTTAACTGCCGAGCCATCATTCCAGCCTTCAGAATATTTTTTTTGGCAGTGGCGCATGCCAGCACTTCAAAGGCAGAGGCAGGCAGATCTCTGTGAGTTCGAGGCCAGCCTGGTCTAAAAAAGCTAGTTCCAGGACAGGTTCCAAAACTACAGAGAAACTCTGGCTCGAAAAATCAAAAAAAGGAAAAGAATATTTTCTTTGATAAATGGTCCTGGAGAAACAATATCCCTATGCAAAAGATATTGCTTCTTTATCTGGTATCACTCAGAAAAATCAACTCACACTACTTAAAGGACTCTATTGTAAAACTCAAATCGAAACATTCTTCAAGAGTGGAAGAAAGTCGGTAACATTAGCTTTAGAGAAAGATCTTTGTGCTACCACTACAGAATCTTGGGCTACAAAAGCAAAAATAAATACATAAACATCATATCACACTAACCTAGGAGATAGGAAAAAACAGAGTTAGCAACAGACAAATAGGGTATGAAACCATGGTAACGGGGGGGCACAGGTGGAAACGGGGGTACATGTGAAGAGTGTGGAGCTGAAAATTCAGAGCACAAGTGAACCAAAGGGTTAATGCACCGTGTCAGCTGAAGCTAGCAACACTGTGCTGCTGAGTGTCGCTGCTGTTTAACTGGGAAATGTCTCTCAAGTGCTCCAAACAGCACAGGGTACCTGCGATGATGACAAGTCAGGTCTGTGATTGGTGTCCTGGTTCCCCCTGTGTAAGCACACCCGAGCCTGTGCTCTGCACCTCAGACATGCAACAAACGGAAGTGGAAACCCTCGAAACAGATGTACCTGTCATTCCACACTCTGAATTTTACATATTCTAGTCTATTTTTTAAAAATGTGTGCATGGCCCCTGAGTGGGTAATGCAAGATTCTGTCGGTTTCCATGTTCTATCTGTTCCTGAGTGGGTAATGCAAGATTCTGTCGGTTTCCGTGTTCTATCTGTTCCTGGGGCTTTTCTGACAGGATCTGTTGTTCTACTTGAAGCCCCAAGCCTTTCATCCCCTGATAACTACAGAGTCCTTCTCGGCTTATGACAAGTTTCAGGAATCATGACATCCTGGAGAATTTCTTATGTGGTCCCCAACACATTTTCTTTAAACTTTTTTGCATCAGTCATATTTCACAATGGATCAAGTCATCCCAGTGTTCTGCAGACTGAGATGACAGCTCTGTTACTCACCACGAGTCTCTCAGGTTCCCATGAGGCCTGCACATGGTGGGATACAGCAGTAAGTTTGGGTGGTCAGGAAGGGCTGAAGTGATGTCATGTACTGCTTTGGCAGTGGGTACCCATCGTGGCTAGGCTTCCTGATTGCCTTCATACACCCTCTCAACCTCCAGCTGATTGGAATGTTTCGTCACCCCTTCCTTCTCCCTATTCTCTTCCCCTCTCCCTACCTGTCTTAGGGTTTCAGTTGCTGCAACTACAAAACATGACCAAAATCAAATTGGGAAGGAAAGGCTTTATTTTGTTACTCTTTAGTATTACTGTTCATCACTGAAGGAAGTCAGGACAGGAATTCAAACATGGCAGGATCCCGGAAGCAGGAGCTGATGCAGAGGCCAGGGGAGCTGCTTACTGGCTTGCTTCCCCTGGCTTGCTCAGCCCAACTTGTAGAACCCAGGACCAGCAGCCCAGGGATGGCACCACCCACCATGGGCTGAGCCCTCCCCTGTTGATCACTAATTAAGAAAATGCCTTACAGCTGGATCTCATGGAGGCATTTCGTTAGCTGAGGCTCCTTCCTCTGATGACTCCAGCTTGGGTCAAGTTTACACACAAACCACCCAATACACTACCATGTTCCTCCTCTTTTTTTTTCTTAAATAAAGGTCTCACTTGTTGCCCAGTTGACATGGAACTCATCCTGACTGTCCAAATGTGTACCATCACCCCAGTTTCGAGGGCTTTTCTTAAGTAACTAACTACCTCAAAGAAAATAATCGGAGGTGGTTAAGTCTGAATGTTTGATCTCAGAGTGGCAAAGCACTGTATCCCTTGCATTCTTTTGGTCAGCACAGTTCATGCTGTTAGTCTGAATTCAAAGAAAGGAGATAGGAGGGGGATGTCATTTCCAGGGAAGAGAAACAGAAACAGAAGTCTCTAGAAGAGGTGAGCTTGCTAGATGGGGAAGCAGTTGCAGCCATATTTTTTATGATACACTTCCTTTATTAAGCTCTATTGTTTTGGGTCAAATAGCTTATTTCTGTTGAAGTCCCAGCAACCAACTCCAAAATGTACTGAATTTTAGAAGTCGTCAACAAACTGAAGTCTTTTGGTCAATTTAGCCTAAGTAGTCAACAGATAGATATCACTTTAGTCTCTCTTCTTCTGTTTGCATGCAGGATGTTTGGCCAGAAGTGTTAGAATTATCTGCCACTGGGACAAGTTTCTGGCCATGGATTATTTCAATTCAAGCAACAAAATGAAACTCAAACTAGGTTAGAGTGTGGAATGAAGCCTATAGACCTTGCAAACTGGCCATGTATCAGGTGTAGGCTCTGCCGTGCCAATGACAAACACATTTCCTTTAGTTTTTACTTTTCTTCCTCGCTGTGATTGACTTAGTTCAAAATATCTAGACCAATGTCAGCATCTCTTTGAGGTACTTGCATATGCACATGTATATGCTCATGAAGAGGCATTTTTGTTACAGACTTCACATTATCATAGAATGCTTAGGGAAGGGTAGCTCAGTTGGTCAGGTATTGGCTGTGCAAGCATGAGCACCTGAGGGCAGGTTCCCCTAGTACCTTTGTAAAAGCCCGCATCCATAATCCCAGCTCTAGTGGGCAGTGGTGGAGGAGAAGTAGACAGGCAGAACCCTGTAGCTCACAGGCCAGATGGTCTAGCTGAATTAATAATGATCTCTAGGTCTAATGAGACATCTTGTTTCAGAGAATAAGGTAGAAAGTGATTGAAGGTGCCACCCACTGATTAAGGGACACAGATGAAGAGTCATGCAAGGTGAGGCTGAGAGAAGGTTGTGCACCATGTTCTCAAAGACCATCTGTTGGTCTACCAGAAACCTCTCCACATCCTGTTTCCCTGAGGTTTTGTGGTGGTACTCTAACCATGCTGGTTAAATTCATGGATCACTGGGTGATTCTATGCTTTAGCTCCTAGACCTTCTATGGAAATTGAGAGGTGAGATAAAAGTTCCAACTCTCAAATCCTGCATCACACTTTCTGTTGACCAGCCTACATCTGAAGCGTTCTGATGGCTTCCCATTGATCACTACACTAAAAGACACTTACTGTTCGAGATTGCAGAGGTTTTAGGATTTGTGTTCTAGGAAAGGCGACAAACACCAAATATCTATATTTCACAATTTGCAAAGACTCTAGAACCAGTAGTAGCAGTACATTCATGTTTCACTTGGCAAGAGCTTGTGTGTTTAAAGGACACTAAATCAACTTTTAAAAATGGTTTTTAAAACATTCATTTGTTTGACTACAAACTGTGGCAGCCCAGTGTACACAACTGCCCCATGTGGGAGATGCTACCCATTCCTGAAGGATTTCACTCCCTCCCAAGTCTATCACAAGCACTCTGTATTGCCAGTCTGTTAGTACCTGCCTGGATCCTTGATTCCTTGAATTAATATGAGTCATAAAAACTGCAGGGTTAATCCAACAAGTAAAGAACTCAAGGCTATGGCTTCCCAATACATAGAACACAATCGAAATTACTAGGTATTAAAGTCATTTTTACATTCAAACGTAATTGTAGGTGACCTGAATCATCATAACAGATGGCCACTGAACCAAAAGGCTTCCAGACTTTGAAGTTGCTTCATGGGTGGCAGCTTTGCCTCCTCTGCCTGGGGCATGGGAAGGCTGAGCCAGGCACCCAGATTTCCACCCACATCGCTTTGGTGCTAGTCTCTTGATGTTGTGACTTAGAATCCCCAGCACTGCAAGGAAAAAGAATAACGATGAAAACAGATAAACAAGATGGTGCATGTTTTAGAATAATTGTCTCCCTAACAGATCCTACCCACATGTACTAGGAGTCACGATGATTAAGAGGACGAACTTACTCATGCTGTTTTCTTCTACTATGTTGTTTTTGAAGTTAAATATAAATATGACCATTTTAGGAATTTGGAAAATACAGACAAAAAAAATCAAACAACCAAAAGAAAGCAAATAGAGTCCCCAACATCCCAAAGCACACTTTGATTTCGGATTCCCCCTTAGCAGGCAGTCCTCTTCAGCTATTGACCCCTTTCTTTGTTTTTTTCCCTACAAAAACAAAGCAAACCAAACCAACCAAAGAAACAAAACCAATCAATCAAACAAAGGCAACCTACAGAAATCTTGTTCCTTCTATGTGAAAGTCTTCTGTCCCATTCCCTCATAGGTCCGGTCACACCAGAACATATTGGAGCTCAAGTCAGAGAAAACACAGGCTCTAAATCTATTGGCTGATCCTCAAACAGACAAACAAACAAACAATGTTCTGCATTCTCTGGCTCCCAGGGTGTAACCACCTTGTACTTCTCCTACCCATGTGGCTTTTAGTAGTTGTTTGTGTTTCCTACCTCTGGTCCTCAAAACAGCCCAGGGCTCACTCATTCCCTTTGTCAACTCATCTTCATGGATGCAAATGTCAGATTGATAGCTCCAGCCAGAGCTGTCTTCCTGAATGCCAGTCTCTGGTTTCCAGCGGGATATTGTATTAGTTATGTTACCTCCAGCTCCGTTAAGGTTAGCATCTCTTCCATCCCATTCTTTTCATAATGCTCCGATTTCAGCAAACAGCAATCCATTCTGCCAGGAACGTAGAAGACTGTAGCTCTGTCTCTCCCACTTTTCTCTCAGTACAACCAAACCATCAGCCAATCACATCGGCCTTACTCATCATGTGTTCTGAATCCGGCCATTTCTCACGACTTCCTATTCTACCAGTCCGGTTTGCATTGCCTCCTTTCTCTCCATTATTGCAATGGCTTTCTCAAACTCTTCTGTTTTTCTTTTGTTTGATTGTCATCTAGAAACCACTTGTTTACCACTCCAATAGGCTCCAGGCTCTAGTCCTCAGCCTTCTCTGCCAAGTGCAGTTAGCAAGGTTGCAGGATGAAAGAACAATGTACAAATAACAGCTTTCTTTCTTTCTTTCTTTTTTCTTTTTTTAAAAAAAGATGTATCAAATAGGTGTGGTAAAAAATGCATAAGTTGTAATGAATTCTAAAGATGCACACTGAGAATGACATCTCACAGAGGATGCGAGAATGTCCGGCACTTCTGGGATTGATCACACTCATACACTCAGTATCAGATGCAATTTCTTTTTTCGTTTTTTGTTTTTTGTTTTTCGAGACAGGGTTTCTCTGTAGCTTTGGAGCCTGTCCTGGAACCAGCTCTTGTAGACCAGGTTGGTCTTGAACTCACAGAGATCCACCTGCCTCTGCCTCCCGAGTGCTGGGATTAAAGGCGTGCGCCACCATCGCCTGGCCAGATGCAATTTCTTATGCACTTTTGGAGTCGTTGTGTTTAAAACCCTCTAAAATGTTTACATTTATTCTCCTGAGGGATGTTGACCTGTTTCCTTTGGTTATGCTTTTCTTTTGGTAAAGCTAGCATCAGAGAATGAACAGGGAATTCTTTCTTTAACAATATGGAATGATTTGTGTAAATTTGGTATTACCCCTTCCTTAAAGTTTTTCTAGAATTCACCCAGGTAGGTCTTTTGGGTGTTCTGTGTGCAAAGGTTTGTGAGAGGAGATGTAATTTTTCCAGTAGTGCAGGAGGCTGAGAAAGCCTCCTTGCAGCCAGACTTGCTGACCTACTTCACTCAGGAGGACTCGCTTCATCTAAGTTGCTGAACTAATAGACAAAAAGTTGTCCTTAGTGTCCATCCCTTATAAGCCTTACCAAACACAGAATCTATGTTGATAATGGTTCTCCAAACATAGGTTTAGGCTTTATTGACATTCTTTAATTATTTAGATTTTCTTTATTGTGTTGATTTGTATTTTTTTTTATGAGACGGGGTTTCTATGTGTAACAGCCCTGGCTGGCTTATAAATCCCTCTGTTAGACCAGGGTAGCCTTTAACTCACAGAGATCTGCCTACCTCTGCCTCCTGAGTGCTGAAACTAAAGGCATGTGCCACCACCACACAGTTTACCACATTGATAGTTATCTTTGCCCCCTTTCCCTGCTTGCTTATTTGGTATGCGGCACCTCTTAATTTTCTAAGACGCATATTGAAGTAATCAGTTTCAGAATTTATTGTTTGCCTTTGTGTTTGATATTATAAATTTTCTGTAAGTCTTGATTAACAGTATTCCATAGATTTGTGAGCAGTATACTTTGACTTTTGTCCAGTTACAATATTTTGTCTTTTCATGTTTGTTTCTTTGTCTGTTTTTTTTGATGCAAGATCTATTTATAAATGTTAACTCCAAATAACTTTGAAATTTTTCAAACACCACTGCCACTAAGATGAAGGAAAATATTTTGTATGACTTCAATATTTTCAAATATAATCTTTGGTTCTTGTAGTTTATACTTGTTCAATTTATTCTTTTTAGGGTCTTTTCCACCTCTGCCTATTGTTCTGTACAAATAAAATTCAGTTATATTATTCAGTATACTCATTTCCCAGTTCTAATACTGACGCCACTCTCGACTGTTTGCAATTATTTTTGCCTTTATTACAGGTTATATTTTTTCTGTTGATTTGCACATGTGTCAGCTTTTCATTGAGATATTATATATTGTGAAATTTACATTTTGGGGCATTGAAAATTGCGTATGTTTTGGTCACATTCTATGATTAGTTCTCAGCCAATATTATTCTTACTGAACAAGGCTACTTATTCACTAAATATGGGGATATTTTTTCTAACATGCATTATTAGGCATACTGTGTGAATGCCATATGAACACAAACTAAAGAAGAACGCATTATTAGGCAATGAAATCTTATGGACATCTCTGTCTATCAATCTCTGTATCTCTGTATCTACCTATCTACCTATCATCTATCTAT
>JAQHUG010000509.1:328626-344918 GCA_028555095.1 Dicrostonyx torquatus | reverse complement strand
CTATCTATCTATCTCTATCAACCATCATCTATCTATCTATCTATCTATCTATCTATCTATCTATCTATCTACCTATCTTCTATCTATCTATCTATCTATCTATCTATCTATCTATCTATCTATCTATCTACCATCATCTATATAGCTGTCTGTCATCTATCTATCTATCTATCTATCTATCTATCTATCTATCTATCTATCTATCTACCTATCTATCATCTATCTATATTCCTATGCTCCTTTATTGACTAAAACATCACTGACTGACACATTGTGGCATGTGGTGAACCCTTCAGGCCTTGCCTTTAGCACAAGGTAGGTAGACTGCAGGGTTTAAACTAAATAAAAATATATTCTATTACAGTAGAAGTTTTTACTGCTTTCCTGTTTACTTTACCCAGAGCTCCATGACTTATGCTTGGTGTGGTATGGTTGGCAAAAACATTTGTAATGCCCTCTGTTAGTTGAGTCTTGCTGTGTGATGATCTGTTCTACTTCCTTCGGGTAGGTTTGTCCCCAGCTTCAGATATTTTACACATGTATGGTCTGGTCAGGACCCAAGGAGAAAGGACCCATCATGAGAACATGGTCTTTTTCCTGACTTCTCCTTTGCCCTAATAACTCAAATGATGTTATGCCCCTGGGAATCAGCTCTGTCTTCTCCACTAGTGGATGCTGTTGGATGTTGTCTGGATCCTTCGCCCCTGTGCTGTTGAATGGAAACTCCAACGACGGGCAAACATTTGTCTCTCCTCCTCTTGCCCCTCCCTCCTGGCTCACTGTATTTGCCACCCAGAGTTTTGTGTCTTCAACACAGTACTTCACGTGTTTCATTCCATTTCCTTTCTTGCTGCCAGGGGGAATTCATTCCTTCTCTCTGTTATTCCATCTTGGGGGTGTGTTGGTTAGAACTGTCAGTTTGGCACCAGAGAGCCACTTGAGAAGTGGGAGCCTCAACTGAGGATCTTCCCCCATCAAATTGGCCTGTGAGCGTGTCTGTGTGGGCATTTAATAAATTGATGGTTGTTGTGGTAGGCCCAAGCCCACTGTACATGGTGCCATCCCTGGACGGGTGGTCCTTGGTGTTATATGAAAGCAGGTTGAGCAAGACAAGGGAAGCAAGCCAGTAAGCTGAAACCAATCATGGCTTTTGCTTCAGTTCCTATATCCAGATGCCTACCTTGAATTCCTGCTCTGATTTCCCTTCATGGTATCTACTAGCTCTAAGGCGAAACAAACCCTTTCTTCCCCAGGGTACTTTTGCTTACTGTTTTACCATCGCCATAGCAAAGCAGTGGACAGTGGTGAATATAAATTTATTTGTTCTTAAATAGGTATTTTATCTATTTTATTTTATTATAATGAGAAAGTCCCAATGAATTAAGTTTTATATAAGGCCCAAGACTTGCATCTTCCTCTGGCAAGTTTCTGTTTAATTTCTGTGAAAAATGCCTGTGACTATTTATAGGAAAGCTGGTCACTCATCTGCAAGCTAGTAGGTTTGTTAGTAAAGACAGCACTTGCTGCCTTTCCCATGATGTGAAATCCATAAAACCTTGTGTTCAGAAGAAAAAAGCCACAGAAAGCAAGGAAATGAGAAAGAAAAGCGTTCTTCCAGTCTTTTAATTATCTTGCAAAGCCAAATATTGTTATTTTATTTACATACAATTCAGATATTTACTACAAATTACATATTACTTCTCCCAGCTAATCACATTTATTATCGAATTTCTTTGTTTATAATACCATATTAACAGTTCATTATTGATAGATATATTGTAAGAACTTGTATGTAGCATATTTTTTGTTCAATATTAATCACCTACTAAACCCTGTGGAGATTTTGTTAATCACAGTTAAGTTTTTCATTTTTTTTCCCCTATTTTCATGGTATTGAATAGGTCTAGATCTTTGGTCTTTGTTTTTAAATCAGGTATAATAAAACATTTCAGAAATGGGTTCAAACATTTTTAAACTTGTGTTTAAACTCTGAGTAACTGATGTATTTATGTACAGTAAAGTCTTTCTAGGCCTTGGTTTTCATATCTGTCATTAAGCAATGCTGCATAGATCCTATCTAATATTAATTCCAATAAGGAAATGAGTTGTGTGTGCTTCAAGATCTTTTTCATACATTAGCAGTCCACAGAAAGGCTCAGCAGGAAGCTTGGATCATTGCTGCTCCACGGTGAGAAAGAACATTTGCTGTCGTTCATATTCACCAGGCATGTGCGTTTGCTGGCTTGGTGCTGTCTGCGAGTGATGGAATGATGGAAGAGAAATTCGGCCTTAGGTGGAAGAAAATGTGAATCATAGAGCTGTATGTTCATGTCCCATGTTGAGGTCACACTCTGGAGTAGTTAAATCTATTTGCAGCTCTCCTTAGGGAAGCCTGTGTACATCGCATGGCTTTTATATTCAAATGTCACCTTGTTAAAAACAGTGGCAATGTTGATTTCTATCTTGTTTTGAATTTTTAAAATTCATACATGAAACCTGTAATCTGTCTAATACCATGTAATAGTGGAAAATGTTTACATGTCAGTAAATATTAAACGAAGGAAAACCAACTGTCTTTTCAACTATTTGCCTCTATTTTTCTTTGTGATAAAAAAATACAAAATCCTTACAAACTATAAATCCTACACTGTACATTACGTATCTAAGGATAGATGAGGTATCTGTAATTACCTCATGTGTCTGTAGTTTCCCACTAGAATGACAAGAAGTCAACTCAATTTTGAAAATTCTTCCTAGGACAGGCTCACCGCAGCCAAGTTTCGCAAGTGCAGAGAGAACAGGCAGGCTCCACTCCTCCTTGTTTACTTTGTACAAACTGTGGCCATGAAGCCTGATTAGTGCGCTCCTCTGATGATGTGCAAGTGTGATGTAGGCGTGCCGCACGCACTGTAGCTGGTGTGTAATATTCCAATTAGGGAGCAGAGACTGGCTCTCACAGTCCTGCGAGCTGAGGCCATATTTTGAGTTTGTTTTCCTTTTCCTTCCTACTTATATGCACACACACACATATGGCAGCCTGAGATAATGAGATTCTTTTCAGTTCAGGCTGCCTAGAGTCAGACATATGAACAAAACACCTCCACAAGATTTGCTTCTTTTAGTGGCGTTTGCATGGGTAGATGTGTTTTGATTTTGCCTTTGTGTAGTAAATACTGAGTTATCTGGGCCAAAAACATTTCACCGTGAGAATCAGAGACTGTAAGCACAGCTGATTGTTTAGAGCGCTTTGGGAAACAGTGCAATTCTGATGACTGCCCATCAGGCACTGCCTCTCTTCACAGCGCAAATGGACTGAATTTCGCTCATATCCAGCTTGATAAAAACAAAATGCAGAACAAACAAACAAACAAACAAAAGACCAGACCTCCAACCTAAAATTCCCTTTCTGCCTGATGCGATAAGTATTCAAGGGAAAACCAAAAGTGAACCGGCGGGATCTGGATGGACAGACTTTGTGTGCCCATCATTTTGTGGTTTCTGTGGTCAAGGGCTTGGTGTAAGCTCCATTAGGGAAGAAAGGGTTGCTCTTGGCTGATCGTTTCAGCAGGGATGGGTCATGGATTCCCGGATCTTTGTACTAGAGCAGAGAATCATGGAGGCAGAATCATGTTGTGGGCAGGACCAGGAGAGGTTCAGCTACCCAGTATAACTCCAAAGACGTTCCTGCACTGACCGTATTCTTGAGGAGAGGCTCATATCCTGAAGCTTTGCAGAACCTCTCAAGGTAGGAGGTTTGAGAGTAAGCATTCAAACATGAACTTGAGGGAGAGTTTTCCTATTCAAACATGAACTTGAGGGAGAGTTTTCCTATTCAAGCCCGTACACTCTGTGTTGAGGAAGTACATGGAGCATTTTGAAGTTAAGTCAGTACCCATCTGCATGCTGTTTGGTCAGTGTTTATCTTCTTTGCTTGCAGCAGAAATTGTCATTAACTCTGAAGAATTGTGTGACAAATATTGCTCGATTTTTAGGAAAATAAGACATATCAGCAAAAAGTATGCTTTGATTAAGATATAATTGGGCAAGGTTGATATTTGATTTGATTTTGCTAGAGGCTGGATGTAACTCTGTGATAAAATGCTTATGTAGTATGCACGAGACCCCTGGATTCTAGGCCACAGCATTGCAAATGATAAAACAAACAGTAGTAATAATAATAAATTTGCGTGAGTGAAGTTGTAATTCTGAGGTGAAGCAGATGACTTAGTATGAATTTGATGATGGTTCTGAAAACTATGTTCTAAGTTCTTTATATGCTCCATGGGCAAGTTCTGTTTGGTATAGTCAATAATTACTTAAGAAAAATCAGGTTATTTTACACTTTTATTTTAATTTTATGTATGTGATGTATGTCTGTGTGCTCTTTTGTTTGTTTGTGTGTGTGTGTGTGTGTGTGTGTGTGTGTGAGGTACATGTAGATGTCAAAATGGGCATCAGGTCCCCTGGAACTGGAGTTAGAGCCAGCTGTGAACAGTCTAACATATGACCTATAGGCATTCAACTTCACATCCGGTTAGCTCCTCGCACAAAAATGGTAACTTGGAGTTTGGAATAGAGGAAAGAAAGAAGTGAGTTTGGAATTAAATTACAGTCATCTGGAAGAGCAGCATGCATTCTCAAACACTGAACCCTCCCAGCAGCCCTCAGGTTGCAGGTTACACCTTTAACACTCACATCTTGGTATCAGTCCTTTTTCACAGCTAAAGGAAACAGCGTACAAGACAAATTACATATCTAGGAAAGAGGTAAGATGTTGAGCCAACTGGCTCTGATCCAGCAGATTCCCACTCCAAGGCACAGCATCTGGCATGATCTCAACTCACCTTGCCATTGTGATGTGCAGCCCACAGACAACCTAGTAATACCTGGGAATGTCGTCTTGTGGATGTGGTCATTCTCTTTCTGGTTAGTGACCCACTGTCCTTCTTTAGACTCTGCTAACTGCACAAGTGTGAGGCTCCTTAAAACCATCAGTACTTGTTGGCACTTCCTAAGGAAGGCCTCCTTACTCTTCTTCCTCCATTCCCAATCCCAAATTGCTTTTTTTTTCTTTAATTGGAGGAACTAATCTACGTGGAGTTGCAACAGATATGTCACATCTAATAATGGATATTTTCTCCCATAAGCATCCTGACACACATAAGCCCCACTGTGGGCAACACCTGGCTCTCCTGCTGCCCTCCTCACACTGCTCTGAGGAAGTAGTTTGCCTTAGAGAAACAAACCTTGTCATCCCAGAAACATGGAAGCATCCAAAAGCCCTTTAACAAGGTTGGGGATCTTTAATGTGCTAATCTGCTTTATTCTTTTCCAAAGGAGAAAGTTAGAGCTCAGGATGCCCACAGAGACACTTGGCCACACCTAGCTACTTTTGTTCGCTTAGTAAAGCCTTTAAGGGGAATGGTGTTCTGTACAAGAAGCTGTGAATCTTGTTGGCTTAACCTAAAGAAGCAGTGGGGATTTCCTAAGCCTTTAATAGGCAGGCAGGGAAAACACTTTGCGGTGTCTCTATTTGAATTTATTGCAACAGATTGTACTTGGGGGATTTTTTTTTTCATAAGGATGATTGCTGAGCATCGAATTGAACAGACCCTCGGAAAGCAGCACCCCAGTGCTGGCATTGTCTGGGACATGTGAATGTCCATGGCCGAGAACTGGGATGGGAGAATGAGAACCCACCTTTTTGGAGATAGAAAGCCAGGTGTATCTATGGCCAGTCATTGTATCCACCAGAACACGTCAAGGCTCCTTTCTGCCTGAAAAGGTTTCATGGAAAAAGGTGAGATTTGAGCTCACTCTTGTAGGAGGGACCATCTTGGCAGATGCTCGCTGAGTCCTCTAGGCATGGCAAGAAATGTATGTGGACAGAGACGCTGAGTCACATTCCAGAGACAGGGAAACTTTGATTTCTGCTTGCCCTCTGTCTCGGCCTGCCTAGTCAAGTTGATTGCCCCTTCCCAAAGAAGAGGGGAGGCACGGGGGACAGGATGGCATCAACCTGCCCTAAAATGTCTGATCTGAATCGCCAGGCAAGCACTTCTATATAGACACTTGTACCTGGACAAATGTGAAGGCTTGACCGGAGACATTAGAAAGGGTGCATCTGGCATTCCCAGCTGAGTTTTTAGAAGCGCATGGCCAAAAGAAGAGCAGCAGAGCCACAAGACAGACTATGTGGTTTAGCTCAGTGCACTGACAGAGATGACAGCCCTTGGCAAAGAGAGAGCTCTCTCCTGTCTTTCATCTCACACCCCAGACTCTATCTTGCCTATTACTGTCCCTTGATTCTTTCTTATTAGGCTCTGGGTAAAACTCCTGCTAATTTTCTTCATAGGATTAAAGTGGATTTTTAAGTCAAAACTGGATAAAACTGGATGATTATTCTCCTGTGTTCAAAGGTCTCTGGTGATTTTTGTTTGTTTGTTTGTTTTCCCTTCAAAATGGTTGCCTCTTTTTCTCCCCATAAGACACCTCTTTCTCTTCTGCTCTTGACTTCCCAACTTGAGTCTTGGGGAGTAATTGTTTTCTGCTTCCACTTCCTCCTTGCCCATCAAAGTCTTGAGAAACTATGACCCACAAGACTGGTTTGGACCTTTGTCTTGGTCTCTTAAGGGTTTTTAAAAAGGATTTTTAAAATGCAGAGCTGAGGAGATGACCCCATGGGTAAAGCCAACCATTGTACAAGCTTGAGCTTGAGGACCTGAGTTTGATGCCCATGTAGAAGCCCACCGTGCAGCAGGAGTATGCTATCTTAGTCCTCAGTGAGGGACAGACATGAACAGAAATGGGAACTAACCCATTTCTATTAATCTGTATATCACCCCGAGGCTGAGATTTACCAGTAAAAGTTCTGGGCGTCTGTCTCCTTCAGCAGCTAAATGGCATCTCTCTGACTTCACCTACTTTCCCTCTATTCTGTCTAATCTCTGTTCGGATTTCCCACCTGGCTTTACTCTACTAAGCCACTGACCGAAACAGATTCTTTAACAACCAATGATAGAAAACATATTCATAGCGTATGGAGGGGAATTCCATGTCAGGTGTAGGACAGAAGCTTGAGAACAGCTAATATGGTGCACACAGCACAGCAGCAGCAGAGATCCTGTCTCAGACAGGATGAAAGGCAAGACCATTACCCAAGATTGCCCTTTGACCTATATAACTGTGCAAATAGCTTGTATTTTCCTGAGTTCTCTCTCTCCCTCTCTCTCACACACCCATACATACACACACCCACATTCATGCACGCATGCACACACACTTGTGCACCCATGTACACACTGCAACAACAATCAACTACAGTCCATAGACCCCATGTGTTTGCTTTCTTGGGATTTATGAGAGAAGTTTGCTGATATCTGATCTAAATCTACTAGGGCCTTCCAATGATTCTCTGTGTCTTATGTATCTTGATTTACAACTATGTTATCAGCAGAGCCCCTTCTCCTTTCTGGCTACTTCTCCTCTCATATCCACTGGGACAGGGCCATCCGTGAAGGGTGTTTGCATCTATAATTAAGAACCTGGCACATAGTCTTACTAATCTAAGCTCTCAATACATGTATATCTATAGTTGACCTTATGTTTCAGTGTCCCAGAGATGACTGTAAGACCACGGTTCTCTGCTAATGTCACTCTCGGTGAGTGTCATTTCTGTGTTTAATGAGTACTTTGTACATTAGGAAACCATAGTCCCTTGTAGGCATACCATCTGCACTCATGTCATTCTAGCACAAGTGGATTCACCTAAGGAAGTGGCCTTGTGTCTGTAGCAGGGTGGTTCTTGATGGGCACCCCTTGGAAGTATTCCAGACCTGTAGGCTAGTTCCTAAAGCATTTCACAGGGGCTGGAGGCTATCATATTTATCTGAGCATTGACGATCCACACAATCAAATGCTCTGTTACTGAAACCTAATAGAGAGGCACATTTCTGCGCTTCAGACACTGGATTGCTGTTGATAATTGTCTTCCTATAACCACAGGAGGTCCGTGTTAATAATTCTCTACAATCCTATTCAACGATGACATCTGTTTAAGCATACATTATAAAAGTCAGATTTGCTTCCAGATACTATGTTAATTTGTTACCTTCCCTGAGCAAATGTGACTGCACATTTGGTTAAATATTTACAAAATGTAGGTGAGTGAGCAGCAGAATGAGATAAAATGAAAGCTGAATAGGACCTGTGTTTTTCGAGGAAGAGTCCCATTGACTTTGTTGTTAGGTGTATAATAAATTGCTACAGAAAATGGGATGCATTCAAACTGTGCTTTTCATAGTCACTTGTTGAAAAGGGACAGTTCCATTTTCTGCAGTGCAAAACCAAGTCATTCTTACTAAAAGGTCACAGGAAACTGAGGAGAAATGTCAGGCACACAGACTGACCTATTCAGAATATAGTCAAGCTTGCTTTAAAAAGACAACATCTACATTATGAAGGCGAGAGGTCTGATGGTATTCTCTATGCCTTGATAATGCAGTTAGTGCTGATAAGACCTTGAGACAATCTTGCCCTTCAGAAAACGAGTGTTTGTGGTGGGTGTGGGTGGGTTGGAGGAACCTCGTGATGCGGTGTGGCTAAGTTCATCTCTCTAGCCCATTTCCTTTTGAATTACTGAACTTGAGGTTTTCTTCACAAGATGCACATTTTTAGTTCCATAATAACTTTAGTTCACTTTAGTTTACCCGTCTATTAACTAATTTCATAAAGACTGATAAAATTGGCCCCTGGCCCCAGCAGCAGACTGACAGCTGTACCCCTCCCATCCTCTGCTTGCCCAGTGGTACCATTTTTTTTTTTTTGCAATGCATCTTCTGGAAGTTTCCCATTCTACTTGAAGAGAGCAGCTGTAAAGGCAAGGCGGTAATTCCATTTTCATGCCAGTTTATCTTTGGCTTTTCTCCAGATGTCTAATATTTAGGGCCTGATTTTGCTGGCTGCCTCCTTTCTGAATGCATGGAGCTCCACTTGACTTCATTATCACAAGCAGAATGATGATAAACCCCAATGGTAAACAGAAGGGCTCTTCTCTTCAGTGGGGATTCTCTGTGCAAGAAGAGATATTGTTCAGTAAAATGAGTCCGTTTCATATCGAGCAAATAAACATAGTGGTATTAGGAATGACAACTCGGTATCATTTGACCTATGTCTAGGACAACAGGAGGACCATAGAGTTTACTGCCCAGGTTCCAGAATTACTGTTTGAGAAACAGACTCACTCCTCTTACACAACAGCCCTGGATGCTCCATCCTTCTACTGGTATCACCCTTCCTAAAGATGTACACAACGTTTTTCTTGTAAAGATGAGCCACCAAGAGGGCCCATCAAAAACAAGTAAACTACAGAATTTTTAATATGTGATTTTTTTTCATTGGTTCAAATTTGCATGGCCAACAATCTGGTGTGTAATTTCCTCCTGGGCTAACTGACATAATGAGGATGGTGTTGTTGGGTTAAGTATTCAGGGAGCTAGCAGATTGATTTATTTAGGCATGCGTAATTAGTCAAGTCACAAGTCTTAGTATGCATTTTAATTGTTTTGGATTATCTGTAAAATAGCAAACTAGTTTTTGTTAAAACTGCTAATTTATTGCCTTTGAAATAAAAAACAAAAAATAAAAAACAAACTGGAACCCAAGCAGAGTAAAAATCCTCATTTTATTTCCAATAAGAGCGTTTTAGTTAAACAGATATGTACATTTGTTTTCACGTAAGAACCATTAACTGGTAAAGACAGCTTACCTTCGTGACTTAGACAAAACTTTTCCATTAGGTCTATTTGGTTAGATCATTTTTTTTCTGGTCAAGACCTCTGGTTTTAAGTTTAATTTCTTTTTCCCTCTAACAAGAGAAACCTGACAGCTTCCTATATCAGCTACTAAGAGAAAAAAAAATTGAGAAACCTTTTTCTTTTCTACTTTATTTCATTTACTGAGTCTGAGTTATTAGCATTTTTATCTTGTTTTATTTTATTTTTTAGTATTGAGTGTCTGTTTTCCCAACTCCATTTCTGGGTTTCTTCTCCTGTGAGTCGAGTCATCTACGAGCCCCTGGAACTTTTACTTACAGATGAAAACTTTCTGTGTGTTTGCCAGTGTCTAGCACAGATTATGTCATGAAAGTGAACTATTTCTATTTCCCTAGAACTTAGCTTCTGAACATGTATCAGACTTTTCCCTCAAGTGATTTTCCTACTAAACTATTTGGTGGCCTAAATCAGAGGCTCCATTATACACTACATCATTGATAAGCAACGATGCCTCATTCACCAGGAGAGCTCTTATTAGCCAGGAGGAAAATGGTGCCGAGGAATTAGTGAGAAAGTTAACATGAAGAGTTGAATTGTAAGGGAAATATTGGCTTTCTCGGGCTACAGACATGGCAGAATTATTCCACCCACTCATTTTAATCTATGCTTCTTGGGGAAAAATCATTTTAAGAAAGCAGTAAGAAAACCATCAAGAAATACAATAGCTAAAAATTAAACATATGTAAAGAAAAATGGGGAAGAAATAAAACACTTTGGAATTTTAAATAATTGCCATTGCCATCTTCTTGGTATAGTTGCTCTTTGAGCCACTTTTATTCTCTATTATAATAATTTTTTCAAAGACTTTACATTGCTTCTAGGTTTTCCTTTGGTTATATCAGTCAGTGTGACATTTTTCATGCTCATGCCAGCTGCTTTGATTATTATATCTAACTAATGCATTTCAAAGTCTGGGAACGTGAGGCCTCGGATTTTGTCGTTTTGCTCCAGATTGCGTTGGCCCCCGAGAGTGCACACCGATAGGAAAATGCTAAGAGGGAAAAGAAAGGTGCTGGGTAAACTCCTATCGCTGCTTGCTTTGCTGTCTGCCACAGTGGATGAAGGAGACCCAGTGAGCTCCAAATCTGTTAGCTGTGCGCTCACCCAAGCTGCTTTTTCAGCAATCAGCAGGTCCAGTTGCTCTGCCTGGACAGGTGGATGGGCAGAGATGCTCTACCGCTGCTCATTCTTGACAGTCTCCATATTCGCCAGCTTGGGAGCAGTAAATGGCAGCAGATGGCTGGGAGCAAATTAAGAGGTCACACCTCAAGGACAGAATAGGGGTGAGGGTGGGAAGGGTTTTTCCATCCTGCAATAATGGCGGCTCTAGGTTGTGTCGAGCCCTGGGAAGTCAGGACTCTGCAGCTCCTGACAGCACTTAGGTTGATAGCTCTTCTGAGGTCCTTAGTCTCTTTGCCCATATTATATCCCGTTTCTACTACGGCTGTGATTGGCTCCTGCCGCTGTCTCTGCTACCTCTCCTGGGTCGCTAGCACCCTCCTGTTAGAGCTGCTTTCAGCTCCTGCATCTCAGCCCTTCTGCAGCGATCAAGGCTGTGCACTATCTGGCTCCACCTCTCTTGTAGCCTAACTTGCTTTAGTTGTCTGTGGTTCTTTCCCTGTCACCGCCTTCACCTCTTCTTTTTCATGATTATCAGCTTAGCCTTCCCTGCTAATAATAGACGTGAAAACTGAGAAGATGTGGCCACTTGAGAGGAGCCTTATATCGAGCCTAATTTTGCCATTCCAGGGGGCAAACACAGGAGGAGTTCTCCCGGCAGGGTCACAAGGTGAAGGGGCAACTTGATTATCCAGCAAAGGGATATTTGCACCAATAATAGCAGACCTTATAACAAAGTAGTGTGTTTCCACCAGTCACGACATGGTCCAGGTTGAAGCCCCTCTCTTAGGGCTCAGAGGCAAGGCATCCCTTGCTTAGGCTTTGATGGAAATGTTTGAGGAAAATTTTGGTGCAAGTTGTTAGAAGCGGCTGGGTCTGGTGCTGCAGCAAGCAGCTGCAAGTGTCGGGTAGCCTCATCAAGGCATTTGGGAAACATTCAAAGCATCTGGTGCTGGCACAGGGCGGTGTGGCTGAATAGCTGACAAGACACCAGGGAAAAGTCCAGCAACTGTAACCAGAGAGACATGTTGCCCCATCCTCCAACAGTTTGCTTATTTAATATCCAGAGAAATGTTAATAACGTGAAGATACTAGCAACATCCACATTCCCTCCACCATTTAGCACGCTTCCATCAGTGCTTAGCGCTTGCCCAGAATCCCAGGTAAAGATACGTGCACCCTAATCTGTCTTGACTTGACTCTACTGGCCCTCAGTCTCCACATCTGTAACTCACCATTAATAGTTCCCTACAGTGCAGACACTATGAAACACAGTGTACTGATTTTTTTTTCTTTAATCGCAGGCAGTCTGAAATATTTTTTTCTTCTTGTTCCACAGTTTTAAGTTTTAATCTTTATTGAACTCTATGAATGCACTGCTCTCTGAATACGAATGGCCAGCAGACTGAGGCAGAGGGAGAGGGAGGCTGCTGGCAGAACTGGGAACACAATTCAGGCAGAATGCTCTGGAGTCTCTGATCTGCACCCTACAACAATGATACCACTGTGACAGAACTATGAAAATAGTATATCACACTAGTAAAATGAGAATCTGATCAGAAAAGATTGATTGGTGTGATCACATGCTACGTTCTCGAAGTTTTCAGATCTAACTGTGCTTATTGCTACTCTAAGCAGGAATTTCAGAGCTCGTGTATACCCTGTGTCTGGAAGTTGAGGGCTCCACTACCGCACACAGACAGGCTATAGATTAGAGGGGTTTTCCCTGCCCTTTTAATGCCCCACTGAACAATGAGGAATCCCAGATCTCTACAGGCACTTCCTGTCTAGCCTCCCCCTGTCATGAGATCTGGTCAGACAGTCGCCTTCAGGTCCTGATGCTAAGGAAGCTGCACAAGTTTGGTGGTTAGAGTTTGAGGCTAGGCCTTCATGGCATGATGGTGGAAATTCTGTTAATTAAAAATTAAATAGATAGGCACAGTGCTGGGATTCTGAGGCAGGAGGATTGTTTGAACTAAGTTCAACCTGGGCAATGTTGTAAGAACGTCTATCAAAAAAAATCATCAATGAACAGCAGCTACCATTAATAGTGAGAAAATTAATCTGACAGAAATTATCATGTAGTCCCAGAGTGAGATGAGGTGCCTAGCAGAATAGACAAATAAGAAATAAAATGAATGAACAAATACCAAGATAGGAAAACCCTTTCTACTGACTTCACTCTAAGCACACGCTTCCATCAGTATACAGTCGGGACCAAATCTGGGACATATTTGCAATAAAATGTGTTCCTCATCAAATCCAGCTACACCCAGAGCCAATGTGATTTGAGTAAGTCATCCAAAGAAAAAAGGGCTGCTTTTCAGCACCTATCTTCTCTGCTAAGGCCATGGGTGCCGACCTTTGTCCTTTGCTATGGATAAGAATTATTAAAGCTAGATCCTTCTGATGCCCCATATCAAGGAAATGTGCCTTACATGGCCTCTCTTGGAAAGCAGAATTTGAGAAAAAAGTACTTAAAACTTGTGACTGTCCCCATGGCCAGGTGTATGCTGAGCAGGCTCTTCACTACTGAGCTCCAGCCCCACTGCAGAGAACAAAATGTAAAAATCCAGTGTTCTACAAACCTTAAAAGATCTAAAGACAGTAAGCAACTCATCTCTGTGGTGCGGATGTCATCTAAACCCCAAACAGGCATTTCTTTGCCTTCTCCAGGGAGTCTAAAAGTGAAATATGGGGTTGGCAGGATGGGCAGGAAGGTTAGCTATTAGTCCTGGAAAGCTGGATTTAGTTCTCTTCTCCAAACACACCCATCTTTTCCTCTGATCCCACATGCATGCAAGTTCTGTCTTCCCACATAAACATACAGACAAACAAACAAATAAATGCATAAATAACATAAAAGGAATTACTGGGAAATACAATTTGTTCCCCAAATACCTAGCTTCATATAGCATGCATCTGATAAGGGTGAAGCAGGGCCAGTCACCCTGGCCATCAAGGACTTCTGTGCTGCTCATCACGTGGGCTCAAACCTGCAAAGGAAAACAGCGTCTTTTTATTTCTTACAATGTATAGTATTTAGTTACAGTGAAAATCAGCATGCAGCACTAATTGAAGCCAATAGAATTCCATTTCTGAACATTTACTACTAAACCACTTGTGAGCTTAGGGACTAGAGATGTGTTGAGTTGAAGCAGAGTAATTAAGGGACTTCATTGTGGACACATACTTAATTTGGGATTAAGAAGCATCATGATGAAAGAATCCATAAAATCTTACTTGAGTGTGTGTAAATAACAAGATATGAGCATAACTTATCTAACATTTAGACTTTATTTATACTTTATTACATGAATTTCTAATGGTACTGTGTAATGATGGTCCTTGGAATATCTCAGATAAATTTGTGAAAAATAAAATTATTTTTGCTTTATTTTAACAAATTTGCTTTCAACTCCCTATTTAATTATTGTTTAAATTCTTTTTTTCTTTTTCCAGCTCTACTATGCTTCCAGAACTATATCATGGGAACCCAGGGAATACTACAGACAGATGCACTAGAATTCATTTCATTCCAATGCTCTGTAAGATGATTTCCACCATTGATTAACCTTTGAGGTTGTGGTGGTACCAAGCCCCCACCCCCACCCCGATCTCAAAATATGGGCCTCTGCTAGCAATTATGACTTCGTCTTCAGTGTGGTGGCTCTATGGAAGGAATCTTCTGCTTACTGTTTGTTAGCATATGGTACTGAACCTCAAAAGAAGTGTGGCCTCACACTGGACACAGGGGACATTTCAAAGCCCTTTGGTCAAATGAAATAGTTCACTAAAGTGTCTGCGAAGTTTGAGGATTTGTTCTGTATCCGGATCATGGAGGGACCGCATCAGAGATGTAACCCATCCTTCTACTACATCCACAGGATGCTTAGTTCCAGGACCCCAGTGTGAGTACCAAGTGCAGGGATGCTCAAGCTCTGGATTTAAAATCACACTATGCTTGCACGGAATCTGCATATTGTCTCTGTACACTTTAAACGGTGTCCACAAAGATAGAGCTGTATAAACTCTGACGACGCACTAGAATTTCTAGAATAATGGCAAAGAAGGAAGGTCTGTATGCATTTAGCCCTAGGCAGCTTTTCTTTTCTCTGGATATTTTTAACTCCTTATTGGTTGGATTCATGGATGAAGAACCCACAGATGTGGAGGACTAACTGTTAAACACAGCCTGGGTCTCCTTGCAGATGTATGGGAGCCTGCCTGCCAGGCTTTCCTTCCCCAGATGCATATGCAAGAAATGCTTGGGAAGTTTAAGCGATTTGTACCATGAAGCTCCAAAGGCTGAAGGTATGAATCTTGGCCTATGTTTTCCTTCCACTGAACCTCAGTGGGCCGCAAGTGTTAGGCAATGAACACTGACTATGAGTCTTGGCTATTAAACCAGCAGTTACTCACCAGCAGAGAACCAGCCATTGGCATGGTGCCCCACCCATTGAAGAAGGACTCTTAAAAGAAATCCCACATTAGCTCAGAATTGAGAATAATAGAGGGTTATTTGGTTATTTATTTAGGGGTAGACTCACAAGTCACAATACTTTGCTGGAACAGAGAGCAGCAATCAAAACCCACTGCTGGAAAAGAGGCTGCCTCCATGCCTTACATCGGTATAAATAGTATAAGAGGCCACGCCCAAGTGGGCATGTAACTTAAACGCTACTGGAGGTAGGACTTCCTACAGCAAACCGTGATTCTGTATACCAGGCCCATATCTCAATTACAACCAAATATACTTTGGGGAGACAAAAGCTTGTTCTCAACGAAGAATGAAACAGGAAACTCAAAAGTCACTTCCATGCCTTTTGTGGGTACATACATGACTAGGGGCAAACATATAAAGGGTTGGGCCAGAGGCCACATTTGATCAATTTGAAACACACCGCCTCAGAGAATAGGATATGAAGACATTCTGCCCTTGTATAAGGCAGGTATTTTAGAGTCCTTCTGATACACCTGACCGAATGTCAGAAGGGGTTATTCTGGCTCACAGTTTTGGAAGTTTCAGTTTGTGTGATGGAGAGGGTGTGTGAAGAGCATAGCCATTCGTGTAAGCAAAATGATGCAGAGAGAATCCACGGAATTGAGGTGGGGCAGGGAGGGCAGGCATACCCTTCAAAGTCTTTCACTAATAACCAGCTATGGGCACCAAAGCATCCTAAAATAATGTCACAAATTTAGAAATAAGCATTCAAACCATGAGCCCATCTCGGATATTTCAGAATCAAGATCACAGCAAACTGTTGTCTCAATATACGTGTGCTTTTATTGTCTGGTGCAGGAGAATTGTCTATATTCTGTCAATCATGTTTTAAATAA
>JAQHUG010000509.1:305687-320905 GCA_028555095.1 Dicrostonyx torquatus | reverse complement strand
TCCCAAAAAGCCAACACATGCAGAAGAGATAGATAGGTCCCTGTGCCATTATCATTGGCTTCTCAGTCAGTCCCCATTGGCAGCCACATTCAGAGAGTATATAGATATGCATCTATATTTCTCTATTTTATAGGTTGCTCAGCTAACAGCCATGCTTGCCTCAACCCTAAGAATGGTAGCATTGGATAGTCTCTGCTAGGTGTAAGACCTTCCTCACAGACCCCTTGAGACAGACATTTCTTCCCTTTCCCTCATCTATGAATGTGAAAGGCAAAGGAGTTACAAACATTCTCCAAGATGTAGAGTCCCAGCTATGCGTGGGTCTGGCAATGGCCAATGGCCCAGCCTTAAACACTGACCATTACAAACCCCTCCAGGACATAACTCAGATATTTTCCTTATGTTGTCATGTCTTTCTAATATCACCCTCTGGAAAAATTACAGAATAGAGTTTCCATTACAGAAAAGGCAGATCATGAACCACAACTTAGTGTAGATGGCTAAAGTGTCCAATGGAAGGTACCTTGTGTAGATGGCCAATGTGTCCAGTGGAAGGTAAGTGAGGTCTTTAAATAACACCTCGTGCCCTCCCATCTACATTCACTTCCCAGGGACCCATGTCCTATTGTTTGGCACGTGACCTGTCCTCTCTTCCTTTCCCTTCCCAGGCATGCCGTCTCTCTGTGTGGAAACCATACCTTTTGGGATCTCATTTTGTTTATTATGGCTGAGAGCTAGCATAGTCTGCTCAAGTCTATACTGCCTCACTATGAAATATTGCCTCTCCGATCATGAGTATGTGACCCGTCTGCTCTGAGCCTCAGGTTGATGACCACTGACTACTTCTCTCCTGGCTCTTTCTAAGGCCCTGTTGTTTGTCCACCCTGTCACCCCCACTCCTTTCTGTCCTTCCTCCCTGTCTTCTTGCTTTCTGCTTAGCCCTCTTTCTTTCCTCCCCTGCCTGTTCCCTTTTCTGTCTTTATAATATATCTAATATTAAAATGATGTTTTCAGTATCCTATGCTTCCCGGCTTAAGCCTTGCATACATTTCTGAGTAATGGTGGCTGCATGTCTAAGCTTCAATTCTATGAATATTATATGGGCTAATAAATCCAGCAAAGAACACATTCAAAAATAAATTTCTTTATAGACATATTACAAGCACCAGGAGTGTCAGGGTATGTTTCTCCCCCTCCTGAAAACACCTGGTAATGAAATTTATTGACATTTAAACTTAATAAGTGCTAATTGCATAACTATCGATCGAAGGAAATGTGTTCTTAAAAGTCACATTATCAATGGACACAAAGGCAAAAGTAGAATGGACTGGGTTTTTAGCTTTCTTTATAACATTACCTTAGAGTTTATCTTATCACGCGACACATGGTTGAATTTATAAAAGATAAAATCACAAACGAGTAATACACAGTTACTTGTTACATATTCTTCCCATTACACCTGACAGGTTCGTTAATCATACAGTGTATTTTGCTATTAGAAGCCATAAAGGAGATCAAATCTCTTGTAATTTTTCTTCTTCTCTTTCATTTGATAAGTGTGTTGTTTCAGTGTGCAGATAAAATATAGTGTCAGTCAGCAACGGTCTCAGGAGGTTTTCATTTTTTTCCAGTAGGAAATGTCCTTGCCAATTTGCAATGTAAAACATCTATAGCTCATGCATCATTTCCTAAGAATTTGACCGTCGGATTGGGGAAGTGTCTGTGTGCCTATCCGCAGGAAGTAGGAGCTGGGAGGAATAAGGATTTTTCATGAAAGCCATCTTGCTTCCTGAGCATTGAGGCATTAGTGCTGAACACCTCTATTCATAACGTAACACTGATTCATAATTAAGGTTCATGAAAATTACACAGCGAGCTGACAGATTGCATAAGCTCTACTGGGGAGAGGTGGCAAATTTTACAGTTTGACACAGATTGCCGATGGAACACTTGAAAGCATAAATGAAATATAAGACTATTTGCCAATAAATAAGGGAGACTATGGTATCCCCCTCTCATGGAGCGCGATGAAAAATAAGGCAGTAGAAGGCTATGCTTCTAGTTAGAAAACAAAGGTGCTTTTCACTTTCATGTCTAGGAAAGATATCTTGAAAAGAGATGTCATCAAGCCATCCAGTGAAAACAGATGAACACATTTTAATTTTTTAATTAGTGAAGATAAAGGAAACGAGTCTTTCTGAAATCAAGCCTGTCAGCGTAGAAGAGGGAGATGACAACCCGAAAATTCTTCTACGTTTCTCCGTGTTTTCATTTTATATTTGAAAAAAAATAGTTTATAAATAAAATTCTTAGGATTTCTAAGTTTTTGGTGATTTCTGTGACACTGATGGACTGTAATTTATACAAGAGCTCCTTCAGGGTTTTTTTTTTTTATTTTCTTTCGTGCTTCTTGCCAACCTAAGTATTCTAAATATAAACTGAAGCAATCCAGTCTGGCACAAAGCAGCTGATGAAATATTCTGGGCTTGCATTCTGCTATTTTCCCAGAAGACTCTCTGGGAGGCGGGGAGCGCAAAGGATGGTGGTTAAATCACGTGCAGTCAGCGGCCAGCGTGCGCCCTCACTTTAGGGTCACCGGAGAGCAGCCTTTCTGCTCCCTCAGGAGGGCTTAGCTGACAGAAATACTCATTTCTTCTTGGCTAGCAGTTCCCTCCTCATGTTGCCAGTCTGTCCCAAATAGGAGCGATTTTTACCGTGTCTGCCTAGGAGGATTTCTGCAGAGGCTGAATCGGCCCCTAAGTCATCAAAGGCCTCATTTTTACAACATGTTGAAGACATCACTCCAAGAAGCCGAGAGGTTTGACTACTCAGCCATTTGCTCCCCGACAGGTTGTTCCCCCTTCTGTTTCTATATGTACTTATTCTGGTCTACATTTTTTTGTGTAACTGTCAACTATCATGCTCTATATATAAAGAACTGATTGTTGTGGGTTTTTTTAAAACTTTTTTTTTCATGTTGCTTGTCTGTTGGCTTACTAAAGGCTGAACATAGGAAATTCACTTAAGATGCCTGGTCATGGCTCCCAGGCATCCAAAGACGCCTAACATACAGGTTCTTCAACCTGGAGACTTTTCCTTTCTCTCCTTCATAAACTGTGCGGGTTAGGCGCCTCTGTGCAGGCAGGTTCAAAGTATATCATTATTTTAGTATCATCAGAGGTGGTCACTAAACCAAGAAGGAAGCTATGAATGTAAAAGCTCATTACATCTTTCCACACACGGTATTTTTTGTCTTTTTACTCTGTGTGTGGGTGATTTTATGTCTGTAGATCACATGCATGCAGTGCCTGAGGAGGCCAGAAGAGGGCGTCAGATCCCCTGGGTCTGGAGGTATGGACTGTTCTGAGCTGCCGTGTAGGTGCTAGGGATTGAACCTGTGTCTTCTGGTCTGCTTTCATTGCTCTCTCCACCAGGTTTTTGGTGCTGCAAAGGCCAAGGGATGCCCCATTCTAAGAACTCAGCAAGTGGTACCCAAGGTGATTAAGATGTGAAGAAAAGTGATGTTCTTAGCTAACAGAGTCAGAAAAGAGCTGCACAGGAGCAAGAAAACGGGTCAACTCTCTTGTTTTCTCAGATCCTCAGAACGGACTGTGTCTGAGGTCAGGTCCCGGAGACATATACCCTTCAAGAGGAAGCCAGGATACTGTGGGCAGGATAGATGATGAAGTTCATAGCATCAGTGCAGAACTGAACAAAAGTGTCACGGAACTGACAGCCAACTAACCCACCAAACAAAAAGCAAAATAAAAAGGAATTTACCTTGACTTTGTACAGGGAACACTGCTCCTTCCTCTGTGACATAAGCCTGCCTTCCTGGCTTCATCTTCCACTGAAGGTTTTTTAATTTGTATCACAAACCTAGCTGCTGTGTGTGTGTGCCCTTGGCCATTCTAAAGTTTGAATTATTGTTTCATATATTTTACTTTTGACTTTGCACAGCCTTCAAAGTTCTCCGAGGTTGAGAATTGACCCGCACAGCATTTTCTTTTGTCCCTTCCTACTGTGCACACAGTTCTTATCGTGCTCTGCTTGAAGGGGCACAGCCACTTGGAGTGTGTCCCCAATGCTCATAAAAGTAAATTAACGGGCAGTGGTGGCACACGCCTTTAACCCCAGCACTTGGGAGGCAGAGGCAGGTGGATTTCTGTGAGTTCGAGAGCAGCCTGGTCTACAAGAGCTAGTTCCAGGACAGGCTCCAAAGCTACAGAGAAACCCTGTCTCGAAAAAAAAAAAAAAAAAAAAAAGTAAAGTAAGTAAAATTTTTTCTTTTGGTTTCTCCCTGTACTGTGAATTCTGTATTAGCTTGTGGGGGTGGCTACAGGGAAACTCCAAGATTAGACAGCTTAAAAAAAAATCCAAGGTTGCTCACAGATCTTAGAGTCAAAAATGGCAATGGGGTTGTTTTCCACCAAGGCCTCCGTGTGGCTTGCAAATAGCCATCTTCCTGTGGGTCTCCAGTGCAAGCCACACACATTCTTTCTCTATCAGCACAGCAAAAACACAGGAGGACCCATGTGAAGCTCCTCGGACGATGTTCACTAACTCTAAGAGTTCTGTCTCTAGATACAGTGGGTGGGGTAAAGGCTCCAGTATCAGAATATGGGGAATGGCATTTTTGAGTGACCACAGACGACAGTGGATAATTCTCCCGATTGCTTCTTCCTCCGGTTATGGCATGCTAGAAACCGAGAGGTGTGCTAGCACATCCCAGGATCTCACTGTCTGATGTAGCCATCGTGTCTCGCATCAAATACCAGAGCCATGATTTCGCATGCTGAGTGGGCTGGGCCTAGGTAGCTGACTACATTTCACATATTTAGACTTTTGTCACATTGTGTCTCTCTAGGCGAATCACGTGAAAGAGCGAAGTCCCTTCTAGGCACCTAGAAGGGGAAAAGATTTTAAAATGTTAATGTTGTCTACACTTTTCCATGCATTGAACATTCTTGGTGCAACATGGGAACTGAGACAGAGGAAGGAAAACAGATAACAGGAAGGAAAACAGCATATAGGTGCCCCGGAGCAATCTGTCTCTCTTAGGGCCTCGCTTTGATATGACCTCAGCCTGAAGCTTTTAATGATCGCCATGGAGTCTACCCGCCTGACTTCCTGGGAACGGCTCAGATCTCGGTGTGCTCTGTCGAAATGGGTGTATCCTGTGTAAAGGGCAGACTGGGTCTCTGACAGTGTCTTGGAAAATTTGAAAGTTATATAATTTTATAAAGGATAATTACTTAAGATTTGAGGTAAAGACAAAAACAGATTATTTTTAAACTTAAGAGTGAAAAAAAATTGGCCTAACCTAAAGAACATATGGAGGACCACATTGAGAACTGCATGCTGCTAAAAAAAAAAAAAAAAAATCAGCAAATCCCTAACGAGTCTCTGTATTTTCCCACCACCCTGAAACTGATTCTAGTTCCAAATGTGTAATTCTCACCGCGAAGGTATCAGGATGTGACTGTTCAACCCATATATCACACCGGAAATCCAGGAATAGCTTATCGTGGCCAACCGGACTTCTTGTGTTCTAGTGAAGCCAATCAATAGTTGATAGTGACAGCAAGTGGAGATGGGAGCCTGTGTATGCATGCGTGTGTGTGTGTGTGCATGTGTGGGTATGTATGTATTTACATGTGTGTAGGTGTGTGCATGTGTGTATATGTGTTTGCACATGTGTGTGCATGCGCACGTGTGTACATGAGTGTCTGTGTGCATGTATGTGTGCGTGCATGTATGTGTGCGTGTGTGTGTCTATGCTCATGCATATATACACTCTGTGCTATTATTTGGAGGACAGGTCATTTAATGTGACTAGCTTTGGGGTACATCTCTGCAATGACATACAGCCTTCACCAACAGTCAGAACACCTTAGTAGCGAGTTGTGTCAGAAGCAGCAGACCCTATTCTTTGTCCTATACCCAGTGAAGCTCCTACCACACACAGTAGGGCTTCTCACTCTAGAATCCCCCTGTTCTTGTCACCGTAATACGACTACTTCCCTCTTTTGATTTAAAGGAAACTGCCAAACTTGGATTTTTGTTTCTATAAACCATACATATCCGTTTTATTAAAGTGAAGATTTATATTTTTGTTATTACTTTTAAAAAATAGAAATTCAAATTTAAAAAAAGGCAAAATTCTCTTAACCAGTCTATTCTTTCATTTAATAAATAAAAGCTATAAACAGGAAGGTTCCTTACATTGAGAAAACAAAATAGTCAACATGGAATATTCAAGCTGTAACAGGAAAGGGCCCTTTGGAGGGAACTTTATCTTTCAAGGAGGACCAAGAAACAGCAGACTGAAACAACTCTCAGGACATAGGTCTTACAATGTCTAAAGGATATTAACTGTGGCACCAGTCAGCTACAATAAATGACTAATTTTATTAAGGCCTTTAAAAATAATCCCTCTACCCCCAGTGATTACACAATAGCTGTGGAGCTTTGAACTGACCTCTGTCAAATGCGAGGAGATCTCTTGTTTCTGTGTGTCCAGGGATACCTAGAGCTGCGACCTTGCTTCTGCTGATCTTTCATAAAGCATTCTTACCTCTGCCCTGAAGTGCACATGACAGAGCATATTTGAGCCAAAGTCATGAACAAAATTTCTATTTCTAGTAGAAATCAAGTTTTATATAACAAAGACAACAGAAAGGCACATTTATATGTCCTTTTAATTGGCTCACATTTTTACTAGTTAAGACTGCCCACCATAAAAAAAGAGAGTTTGATATTTTATTTAAAAAAATCAGGGGCCAAATTTTATATATATATATATATATATAATTTCTAAGGTGTGTACAAGAGTTTTGCAGGCTAGATTCAGTTATCACTTGCTTTAACTAAATACTCAGGGTGAGTTAGTCATCCTAACCTTTTCCTAATAAACGCAGCCCAGAGGACTGGAAGGAATGCACATTATAAGTCATCTTTCTATGAACTTCTATGCATTTCACTGAGAAGACAAACATACACAATAGTAAGAGAAACCCCAAAACTTTGAGAAGATTCACAGGGATCGAAGCCATGAGTAGCCAGCTATACAGGGTATCTACTGACTAATTCATCCGAAATTACGGAACACGCTAAATGAGCAGAACAGGTGCAGAAACCAAACATAAAAAAAACCTTTAGCAAGTTTGGTTAAGACCTTGGCTTAGTTTAATATTAAAAAAAATATAGCTCTGTATAATTTTGGAAACAGAAGCATATTTTTAAAAGCAAGCTGAGTTGCATTTATATCTATTTATTTATAACCAGACAGGGGTTTGTTCTATAGCCCAGGGTGACCTCTACCTCCCACATTCTGAGTGCTGGGATTATAGGTTTACTCCACTACACTCAGTTTAGCATTGACGATGCTTTGGATTTCTTAGAATATCCAGAATGTGGAACATTCAAGTCTCAGTGTCTCTGAGAATCTGTATCAGAAATACTGACCAGCACGGTACCAATTAAACCAGTCAACTGACCTAAGTTACCCTGTTATGTGGACACCAACAATTTATACCAATTAATAAATTTTTTAAAATTGATTCAACCTCAGTGATACTCTTAACTGCCAAATGTTTTACTCTCATCTACTTTTTGTGAGATTCTAAAAATGAACTACTCAAGAAACCAGAAGTGGTTTCTTACTGGTAGATTTAGTACAGTGGGTGTGAGTACCTCCTCTCGTGAGAAACGCAGAGGCATCTGAAGGTGGGAATCAATTGATTGTGGATTGTGGTTCATGTTGGTGTTTTTCTATGATGAGATACATTTGAGTTATTTCATTAATTGAAAAAGAATTGTTACAGTGCCCAGAAAGAAACTGGAGCCATAGCCATGGTGCTGCAAGGTTCCATGGTTCAGATTAGAAGAGAAATAGGCTATTTGTACTAGATTCCATTCTTGTACAATTGTTGTCATGAGAATGGATTCACGTTGTGCCTTTTTCTGTTTCTTTGGCACTTTTTTGTCCTAAGAACAAGATATGGGGACTCAATGGCTAGTGTTATCTATGAAGACCATAAACTATTCTGCTTTAACCTTCTATAGATTCATTTTGATTGACTGGCTATTCTGGTTTTCTCCTAAGTTCCCAATGCAGTAAAAAGAAGAGAGAGGAATTGCTGTCCAATCAGGTGGAGGGACATTAGAAAGGTCAAAGGCGTAGCCCTTGCAGCCAGCATTCTCAGCATGGATGAAACATTTTTTTTTTAAGGAAAAAAAAAACTTATTCTGGTGACAAAGATTGCAATAAGAATAGAAAGTGTCAGATCAAGAATCTATTCATGGGCCGATGATTGCAGTCGGAATGAAAATAGTGCCTGGTTTAGCCTTTCTTCTCATAATCACGCCGAAGTCGCCTCATGGGGTGCTGCTGGGGAGCCGCACTGAAACCAGGAGGAAAAAAATCAAAAGGAACGGTGAGAAATAATGTAAGAAGAATCAGCATTTAAGTGACCACCCAAGGTATCCGCTTGTCTCAATTACAGAAAGGTGGGTGGCTTTTACTAAGGGTCCACGGAAATCCATCTGCAGAATAACCACCACATGGAGTTAGACCGTTAAACAGGTATTTTTGTGCCTACATTGCCTCCAAATATCAAACTGTGAACCTCTCTTCATTACGTAGATACAAGATGTGTTTCTGAAAACCTGTTATGTAGGAAATAGGTCATTAAAAACTACAACACACAGAGATTTAATTGTTTTCTCCTGTGACTACAAATGAAGAAATTATCTAAAAATTTTTTTAGATTCCTCCTAGCATAAGTCCCTAAGCTGAGATACTTAATATATTTAAATATTGTCAGATGAAGCTTATTTAAGTATCTTATTTTTAAAAAGTGGATTGCAAGGCGTTAAATAAGCCTCTTAACTTTAAAGTAGATTTGAAAGAATTCAATACCTGATGCTTAAAGGTCATTCCTAAAACAACAATGTAATTAGAAAACTAAGTACTATTTCAAGACTGCTCTGCACCGACTGGAAATAAAATATAGCCAATAAAAAAGGGAAAACTTTCCCCCCAAGTACTCTAACTTTATGATTTATATGCCTAAATATTTCATGTGTATCTCATATTTCCAACCACAGGGGAGGCCCTGGGATTTGCCGAATCTAGCCATGCTCAGGGGTTCTTTGACATGGAGCCATAAAGTTTGCAAAGACAGAAAGAAAAAAAAGAATGATATATATGATTGGATTTATATTTACATATTATCACACATAAATACTTGTGTTTATGGGTTTAAAATCAAATATATATATATATATATTCTAATATGAACAAGACTTCATGGCCTGGTATTTTTGTTCTTGTTGTAGCTTTGGGACGACAACATGTTCCTGCTCTAAAGAGCAATCAAGAGTGTTATGATCTTTAACCTTCTGAAGACAAAGACAGAAGATTAAAGAAAAATAAGTCTAAAGGTGCATTTCTACTAGGGAGCGGGAAAAGCTTTACAACCGTGAATTAGTCCATTCCTGCCTCATTTGGGGAATGGTTCTCAAATCTCCAGGCTGCAGAAAGAGAAGATTCTGTTTCTTTTCATCCTCCCCTTGCCCCACAGTCTCCTGTAGTCTACCCTATTAGCCTGGAAATTGCTCTTCTCTTGAGACTGGTTTTGAACCTCCTGTATCCATCCCCGCCCCCCCCCAAAGTGCTGGTTTACAGCCCTCTACCACAAAACCTGACTGAGAAGAAAGTTCTCTGGATGAGAAGTAGATGCTGGTCCCTCTGGAGAAGGGACCGCTTCTTACTCTTTTCCAGCATGGACTGAAAGGTTAGGTTACTGGACATTTCTATAACGGTTAGCAGTCTCCAAAGGCTCATGCAAATCACAAATCCGAATGAGGATCTTTCCAAGGCGAGGTGCCAGCAAGCTAGAAGCCAACAGAGTGCTTTTAGTCACTCATTTCAGAGTGGACACAGGGAACCTCCCTTCGGAAATAGTGATAGGCAGTGACGACCACTCTGAGAGAAAACATTCAGGGTGAATTTTGGCATTCAGTTGGGATTTGGGACTTTTGAAAGGGTTCTTCTTATCAGCGGCTTGCTGTTCCCCTTAGGATAACCCAGCACTCTACAAACAAGCCTGGGAACTCAGCTGGCCAGCTTGTTAAAAATGCAAGGCCACCACCCCTCCCTCCCCAACCCCTTGCCACCTGGACCATCTTCAGAAGACTGACGACGCTCTTCAACTACGAGAGAGAAAGTCTGTTTTCATTTGTAATAGTGTGTCCTGGCCATTATTCATGTACTAGATATGAGCTGCAAAAGGACGTCAAAGGGGAGCAAAGACATCCTACTTGAAGGTCTTGGTATGAGGGATTGGCAATGGAGAAGCTGGGAGAGCCAAAATGCCACATTTGCCATGGAAAGCAGCAGATACACTCAAGGTATCTCAAGAGCGTTCTTTCAATTCATCCAGACAGTTTTCTTTGGGGAACGTTAGTGTGGGATGCTGTGGTAATGCGAGCTTTAAAGACTTGTTTTCTCTTGCTTAAGATTACTATGAACTGGAAGCACCTGGAACGCTCCGCAGAATGAACACCTCTCTGAAGCCTGGCATACGATTCTGTTAGAAACTGCACCCTCTTTTCCAGCAGGCCTGCTGCCTCTAAGGCCAAGCCAGAGTTGTTCAGCGACAGCGACACGGAAAATGCCTTCTTCATTCATCATCTGAATTCTTTCCGTTCTACAGGGAAAGTGATATTCCTCTCTGAGCCTTATTAACACTTGAAGAAAGCAATTGAATTCCGATTTTGTGTTCTGAAGGTATACCCATTTCAACTTTGTCATATACATTGAGCTCATTATCTATGTGTGTGTGTGTGTGTGTGTGTGTGTGTGTGTGTCTGTCTGTCTGTCTGTCTAGGTGGCCTTCAGCCTATGAAGAACTAGACATGTCCATATATCCTCAGCAAGCAAAAGCAACTACATGAAAGGTGCTTCGATATGATTGAAATTTCTTGGCTAATTGAAGGTCAAAAGAGATTCAGGTCCTTCAAAACCAGCGTGAAGGATTGCTTTAAACTGTCTGTGTTTGCATGCTTTTGTGTACACCTATGCATGTGTGTGCATGCATATGGAGGCCAGTTTAGTTATTTATTTTTCCCGGGTCAGAGTTTCCTCTGGTAGACCTGGTTGTCCTGGAATTCATTCTGTAGATCAGGCTCACTTTGAAATCAGAGATCAGTCTGCTAATGCCTCCTGGGTGCTGGGATTTCAGGCATGTGTTGTCATCACCTATCGGAGGCCAGATCTTAAGTCAAATGTCTTTCGCAGTCCACCTTATTTTTTGAGACATAGTCTCCCACAGAAACTAGACCTTACTGATTTAAGTGGACTAGCTGGCCAGCCCCAGCTCAGGATTCTCTGATTTCACCCCCAGTGCTGGGACTATATATAATGCTTGTCACACCAAACTTCATACTGGTGTTCTGGGGAATCTAACTCAGGTCCTCATGTTTATATGACAGACACTTCATTGACTTGAGCCTCTGTTGTGTTTGTTAGAGAATATCTTTTTTTTGTTTTGTTTTGTTTTTTGTTGTTTTTTTTGTTTTTTTGAGACAGGGTTTCTCTGTAGCTTTGGAGCCTGTCCTGGAACTAGCTCTTGTAGACCAGGCTGACCTTGAGCTCACAGAGATCCGCCTGCCTTTGCCTCCCGAGTGCCCAGCTTGATAGTTCTTATTGTTAGAAATTTCTCCCTATCACACTCAAAGCTTTCTTTGTCATGTCCAATTCTCTCATGGGTTCTGTTTTCTGAAAACCATCAAATGAACTGAATTGCACACAGAGACTTCATATTTGTGGTGACGGCTTTACATATCCAAAATCGCCTGTCTCTTCTGTTTCTGTGAAGGTGGAAAGATGTTTTCATCCCTCTTTGGAAAACCTCTGGAGAGCCATTGTCTTTCTGACCAGATGGAGAATACATATGTAAACAGTCCAATATAACAAAGATTTGTGATTGGGCCAGAACTAGAGTATGTATGGAAAACCCCGTTATAACAAAGAGCTGTGCTTAGGCAAGTTCTAGACTATATATGTAAACACCCCATTATGACAAAGAGCAGCAAAGATCTTTCATCTACAGAATGCACTTCTTCTCACAGGGCCTGGTTGGCTTGCTCAGGAGCCCTAGTAATTTAAAGCCCCATGTGTTTTGCGCTCAGAACTCCCTATGAGCCAGCACTACTCCTGTTCGTGCTATCACAGACAACAAAGAGCAAGCCACTAGATTGACAACATAGTCAATATTTTAACACGGAGGCCGAAGGGATGATTTGGAGAGGAGACCTGACGATGGATGTTACCTAGTATGATTCCTGACTGGCCCAAAGTAAAGTTTGGAAGTCCAGAGGAAACATATGCTGTGACATGTGATGTGTCCTGAGGCAGGCATAGACCGTCCGCCTGTGTAGCCTACCGAGAATAGAAAAGACTAGAAGCTTCCTGAGAGACCACAGGGTAGAGCCAATGCTGATAAGGCAAACTGAGTGAACCAAAAGGCTGCTTTTAATAACTGCTACTTTCAATTCTGGGGAGAGAAAAGTGTATATAGCTGCAGATGTGGAAGGTAAAAGGTGTTGTGATGTTCCTTTAAGGATAGACTATTCTGCTGTCTTCTGAGGCAGAAGGACTGAGTACCAGAAAAAGATGCGGTCAACTTCGGAGTACAGGAAACCACAGAGGGAACTGTTTCTTTATCTTGTTCCCTGGTGATTCTTCCTCTTCTAACAGTGACTGAGGGGTAGGGGGCCTTCCTGTCAGATAAGGGAGAGAGGTGCTTAGATGATGGAGGGACGAAGGTTGCCACAGTGTCTTATACATTTGGAATCCATCTTGAAGGAAAGAAGATCTGAGGGGGTATGGACTTGTACCCCATGGTAGCTGTTATCAGTGGGAGGCAGAGAAAAGCAACACACTTGCCTGCGCGTTTGCACAAAGCTGAGGAGCAGAGGATGCTAGGGTTCTGATCTACTGGCCTGGAAATTCTTGGTGCTTCAGGTGTTAATCGTTCGAAGGTGCTGTGGTACCTTAGGCTAGTAACTACCACATGACGCTTGTGGGATTGGCCTATGCGTGCACTTGGTTGGCCCTTTCACCTCCAAGCTTGTGTCTTAGAAGCGAGGCAGCCTGAGTCCAGTTGCCCCTTTACTATAGCTTCAGTCTGAAATGACACCCAAGAGTGAGTTTGGTCTCCATCTTGTGCTGCTAGAAGTAAGGAGGCCCAGTGTATGAAGCTGAATCTTTGGGGGTTTCCCTCTAAGAGGGGACCGGATTTCTAGCTCCTTCCTCATCTCTCTTTCCTTTTGTGTTGGACCAGCATGGGCCTCCTTGGCCTATATTCCCTCTGTGGTGTTTTGCCTTCTCACAGGACCACAGCACTATAACCAGGAAAGTAGGGTCTAAACCTGGGAAACTCTGGGCCAAAACACATAATTCTTTGAACTTGTTCATGTTAGGAATTTCATGGCAGAAGGAAAGCTAGCATACCCCTTAAGCATTTATGTTCTTTAATATAAAACCAGATTAACATTGGGATTGTGTGTGTGTGTGTGTGTGCCCTCATATGTAATCAGGATAATATTAGAATAATTACCATTACTATTATTTTTGTTACTGTAGATCAGAGCCAGGGCCTCACATTGACTAACCATATGCTCTATCATTAATAGGCTCCCTTATATCCCTTAATATTATCTTGAGGAAACAGCTTCATCAGGTTATTGTAAAGATTAAATGAAACTGGACTTGCGCATTGGCAATTCTGATTGTTTCTCTGGAAGTTTCTTTACAGTACTATATATCTTCAAAATTGCCTCACTGTTCGGATATTCTGATTGATATGTGTCATATGCACATTATTAGAAAACTACAATGTGGGAAGCACAATGTATGAACAAGTTGGCTGTCAAGCAAAATCCCATGTTTCAGAGCAAAAGGAAGTGCTGAAGGGTTTTGTAGCCAAAGAATAATCCAGGACACCACATCTGACTTTGGACCAAGTAGAAAGAATTAATACTCCAATAGGTAACTACAAATTGAATGTCTGTCGTGTGCCAATAATTATCTCACTTACCCTCAAAACAAGTTCATGAAGCCAATTACTGTTATTCCATTTCAAGAGAAAACTCTGGCTTAGAGTGCTTGCGTGCACAGGGGAGAACATGGGAGAAGCTGGAGGCAGAGGACAGGAGTGGGCATGATCATATTTTATTGTTTATGTGCATTACATTCTCAAAATAATATATATTTTATTGTGTATATTAATATCAACATTTTAAAGATTTTGTATATATATACATATATATATATGTGTGTAATGATAGAAGACTTCTAGCTAACTAGTAGCAGAATACATCAATTGTAGGTTTAGTTCATAGAGAAGGAATGAAATTTTAGAGAATTAGTAGAACCCCAAAGTTCTGGAGGGTATAAAGCGAATCGGACTTAATATTTGGTCCTCTATTAACAAACATATCTGACTAGGGGTGTTCTAGCATACTATAGAAAGAGTATATCATAACATACTATATAACATATATTGCCACTCTGTGTTTGGGAAAGCTTGGGTTAGAATTTCACCAGGTTCGAGATATTGGACAGTTTTTTAGCTTGCAGGTGAACTCATTTTTTTTTTTTAGACTGAATAGAGACCATGCTCTGTACTTTAAACAGAAAATGACGTGGAGTTTCCAAGGGGACTAAGTGGCTTCTTCTTTATTGTCTGTATGTGGTAGGAACTGCCTGACAAGGAGGATAGGTAAAGGTATAGCATGGTGATATTGAGCAGTGTGATGCCCAGCCCTTCGTGGGAGCTCTGACTGCTAAGTACTCTGATTCAGAGAGGCAGGTCTGTTTTGAAAAACTCCCAATGAGCTGTTACCTGTCAGAATCTTCATAAGAGCTATTGGAAGTTTGAAAAATCTGATGCGAAATAAGATTATTATTTGCTTCCATAGTAGACCACAGTGATTTGTATTTAATTAAGATGATACACAGCTTGTAATTTGTTCAGGAAAACAGAATATTTTGGTAACATTTAATATTACCTTTGAAGTGAAAACTGGTCAGGAACGTCCAATCTGTCTTTGTTACCTAACTCTATCTTCCACTTCCCAATTCTTTGTCAACTAAATCTATTAATGTTTTGATTCATTTGCCATTTTATATGTATGGGACAGACATT
>JAQHUG010000509.1:260478-298252 GCA_028555095.1 Dicrostonyx torquatus | reverse complement strand
GTCCAGCATGCAGATCTCGTCCAGCATGCAGATCTCGTCCAGCATGCAGATCTCGTCCAGCATGCAGATCTCGTCCAGCATGTAGATCTCGTCCTGCTGCTGATGGAAATCTGAGAACGTGCTAAGCTGTGGAAGGCTTAAGAGCAACATTATTCATTCACTATTTGAAATATTTAAATAAATGGAAATCAAAAAAAGAGATGAAATCTCATTATAAGAAATGAATGGCTGCTTTCTGCTCCCTACAATACAGTCTCGATACCATTTACATACCGTTTGTAATATTAATATTATCGGCATGAAATAAATCACATCCTTCACTTTTACATTTTTAATTACATTTTACTGCATTTGTTCTTTTGTTTATAGTTAACTAATAAAATATTTATTACATCTTACATATATGATGGCGTTTCTGTATTTTAATCAGATTTTACACATAATCTTTTCTCCCTCTTTTAGTATCTTTTTTTATGACCCTACGCACCACAGGATGTTGTTTGGTGGAGAACCTCATTATTTTTTAATGCATGGCTATTTATTAATGTATTGTGTATATAACACACTATGCATTTCTTTGAATTGATGAATACATTTACATCCACTTGAGAATGAAAATTCCCCTAAGGGCCAATCTCACATTTCTCTGGCTGTGCTGCCAGAAGCCAGATACTGATTGTTTTTCTTGTTTTGTTGAGAAGTGGAAAGGGAGAAGAAGAGAAAAATATCAGACAGGGGGAGAAAAAGAAGGAATAGCGAATCTTGTTTTTAATTTCATTTTCTGCAAACACCTTTCTTCTAGGGTCAAAAAATTAATGTCTCATTGCAAAATGGCATCTCGAGAGCTTGCAAATTAATTCACCTTCTGTGAAATCTTATATGCAAAATGCATTATTGTTGAGTACTTCATCTGTCATGGCTGGAATTATCTGCTTTTGTGCTTGGTTAATGCTTCTGTCTCCTATTCTACTATATTGCACCTAAAGATGAATTGGAGGGCCAGGACAGTGCTCAGTTAACTGTGGAGGCAGTGTGACTGCGCATACCTTCACAACTGTAGCAAACATGATTCAGTCTCCCTTAAACCTCACTGCTGACCGCTCGCTCCAGTTGCCCAGAAGGCAGAGTCTATATTAGGCTACAGACTAAGCAAGGGAGAATCAGAGAATCTCAATCTCTCTCTCTCTGGAAGGAGAAGCCTCTCTGGAAATTGACTGCTTTCATAAACAGAACTCTTCTGAGGGATACAGGAGTAGGCCCAAATCTAGCATCACGATAGACATCTTCTACTGATGATGATGGGTTTTGTGGGACACTTACCTGGGCTCTCTCTGGAGCAACACAGAGCAGTAGTTAGTTAGTACTGGAGGCTGGGAACACAAGGAATCTGAGCCTGGTACAGTGGCGAGCAAGGAGAGGGAACAGTGCATCACCAAGCAGTGAATTAACTCTCTGGCCTTCTCTTCTGAGAACATTGATTTGGGGGCTACACAGACAAAACATGGTGACAAAAAAGCAATGTTTCTCCACTGTGTTCTCCCTCTGGCTGTCATCCATATTTTCCCGGATACCATTACAAACGGCACACACAGTATTGTTGGAAGCATTCTCAGACTAAAGAATATTTAGTATTAAAATACTATTGTATTTCAAATGTTTATTTAATTTTTTCACATGATATTGAGAGGGTCCTAGGTAAGATTTAATTAAGTAAGAGTCAACTAAGCCTGAGTGAGACCTCTCATTTCAATACATAAATGTACACGGTGATTTTGTATGCAGCAAATCCAATATGAAATGCTGCCTAAGATAGACTGTTCTAGAATAAGTGTCCCCATCTAGTTGTCCAAGCACACTCATTGTGCCAATATCTTCAAGGTGACAAGACTCCTGTGTGTCTGTTCTTGTAGGCTGGATGGCAAGTCTGTTCAGCAATGAGGGGCACACATTTGAGAAACAGCTGAGACATCCTTTGTCCACAGACACACCGCTTTTGTACCAGCAGCTGAGATACTCTCAGGTTCAGCAAACATACCTGATGACTCTTCCCTCCCAGACGTCCCCCGATGATGACCCTCTTCTCAGTACAGCTATGACTGTGGCTCCACAACACACCTGTAGCTGCTTCTAAAGCTGTCAGAACAATGGATACTCCAGCAGGGTAGGGGTGATCTCAAGCAAAGGACAAGAAATTATGGTTGAAGATAAACAGACATGATGTTTTGAAAGAACTTCTAAGTTTGGTTGTGGGCCAAAGGATCTTGTCTCATTGCTGTGAGATTGTCTTTATTTTCAGAGCCTGTGTCCTGATCTAGCTAGTGTTAGTGACAATGAAGGCTTAACGACCATTGACTACCCATCGTGCTCCAGGGATTATCTGGATGCTGGACATGTTCATCTCTTAATTTCTTCGTTTTTATGCTTGCCTCTCCTAGTCCTATGACACCCCTCTCTTTCTTTTCAGGCCATCTCTCAAGTTCAAGTCTTGTTATTTTTTAAACAAGGTTAAGACATTCTCCCCGCTGCCATTCATCTTTTTTGATCGGGTGGGCCATCAATACACAGGTCTAAGTGGAAGTTTCCTCTGGCTGTCTATTTTTATTTATCTCTAAAGTAAACAGCTGACTGTCTAATCAGGTACCGAAGCTGAATTTTAGAGTCATAGGCATGCCCCTGCAGTGTTTCTACCACTGACCAGCGTATCTCTTCACTTGCTCCCATGAGGCCTTACTGGCTGTTGCTTTCCCTTGCCCTCTGTGGATACAATGAAGCCCTCTCTCAAGAATGCCTCTGCCACCAGCTGGGAGGGAACATCCCACAGTAGTCTCCCTCAGAGCCCAGCTTTCTTCTGGTTAGGCACTTTTGTAACTTGTCCTCAGGCCTCGTTTCACTGTTGTTCCTGTCTGAGAAAGTAGCCCAGCTCCACTTGACTGCTGTTCAACTATTATTTCTCCTGGATTTGCAAGTGGATAGCAACCGTGCTTGACACATGGCTGCGGGCTCATTATTTACGTCTACAGATAGACTAATACATCTGTCTATTTATAATCTGTCTGTCTCTCTGTCAGTCTATCTTTCTGTCTGTTTTTTATCCTTCACATGCTTTTAGGAATCAATGCTTTCTTTTCTTTTCTTTCTTTTTTTTTTTTTTTTTGTTTTTCAAGACAGGGTTTCTCTTTAGCTTTAGAGTCTGTCCTGGGACTAGCTCTTGTAGACCAGGCTGGCCTTGAACTCACAGAGATCTGCCCACCTCTGCCTCCCGGGTGCTGGGATTAAAGGAATGTGCCTCCACTGCCCGGCTCTTTCTTTTTATTGCTTTTATTAAGCTATACTTTTTTTCTACTCTCTTCCCTTCCCCCTTTCTATCCTTTCCTATACTCCCCATGCTCCGAATTTACTCAGGAGATCTTGTTTTCTCCCTCCTATGTAGATCCATATATGTCTCTCTTAGGGTATTTTTTGTTGTTTAGGTTCTCTGGGGTTGTGGACTGTAGGATGAGTTTTCTTTGCTTTATGTCTAAAAGCCACTTATGAGTGAGTACATATTATATTTGCCTGAAGCATAAGAGAATCACCTAAAAATAACTTTAGGAAAATGTTTGAGGCCCTTAAAGAGGAAATGAAATATTTACTCAAAGAAGTGGAGAAAAAGACAAACAAAAAATTGGAAGAAATCAACAAATTCCTTAAAGAAAACCAAGAAAAAGCCATTAAACATGTGAAAGAAATGATTCAAGACTTGATAACTGAAATAGAGATAATGTTCTCTTTCTTTTAATTTTTCCCTGTATCAGTGGAGGATTCGCCTCCCATAGACATTCTGTTAGTCATATTGCTGTCTGAATAATGAGCCACAATACAAGTCAATTTCATTCCATTGCTTTCAGTATGGTTTTCTCTCCTATATATGTGCTTCTAAATCCTTAAAACCACACTCCTCTCATCTCCTCCAGCTCTTTAACCAAAACATAGGGACAGACAATAATCTTTTGACTATTAATAAGTATGTCATTTTCACCCCTGGGCATGTTCTCGTGTTGTTTTGTGGTTCCAGACTTCCCTCACTGCTTCTGGATTTCAGTTTCTCTGTGTGTCTTTTTCTGTGCTCCGCTGCTGTCCTAACACTTCCATAGACGTCTGTGACTTAGTGGTTCTGAGTACGCTGTCTAGGGGTGCTGTCCATGATCAAAAAGACCATGAAAGTATGCACCAATCTCAACTCTGTGACACAACAGATTTATGGGTATTCAGACATATGATGTGATTAATAAAAGAGATGACCAGTTTCAAGTTCGCTTTTACAATGTGTCTAATGTGTGAGTGTTCTTTCTCTTTAGCTTTAAATAACAAAAACAGCAAACAAACAAAACAAACAAAACCCACAACTGAGTATTACACCTGGGGTATCAGTCATGATAGGCAAGAGCTCTACCGTCTAGCTTCAACCCTACCTCATGAATGTTCTTAATATGTGTCAGAACCCAGGCCAAGAATGGAGCTGTGTGAGATTTCTGAGCGACTGTGAGAAAACTCCAGGTAAGCAAGAGTCTCGAGACCTCAGTTTCTTCAGTGTTTTCCTGCCCTTCCTAGGTGGAGAGGATGGGACAGAGTTTGCTTCAGATCACTCATTACAGTGGCTATTGCTATTTGTTTATATGCCTCTATGGCAGAACCGGATTTTGCCACACGTACAGTCCCACTACCTATGACTTGCCCTTGTGATTACACCCTTGACTTGCATGACTCCACTCAATCCCCAGAATGTAAACTGTCTGATGCCCTGAATAAAGTTGTCTATTACATGAGACTTCATTCTACTTCAGTGTCAGGCTCTGCTCTTGCAGCGCCCACCACCAGTTAGAGCCGAAAATCATGTATAGACACTGGTACTGTTTCTCAGTGCCACTAAACGGTTGGGAGGGATGATGGCTCATTCAAGTGTACAATTTGATATCATGAGGTATTAATTTATACTACATTTAATTAATTAATTGAATTTTGCATTTCGATTCATGTTCCACTTAGCTACAATTTATGTATCTACTGCACATGAAAATGAACAATTTGTTGACTCATGAGTAAGCCTGGGGCCCTCTGTCTCTGTGGGGACTGTCAATCATACAGATGGTTCTTAGAACATGTTTATAAACAAAGATTTTTGCCACCTTTATACCTCTGTAAGATATGTCTTCAGGAACTTATTTAATTTTTGATTGATTTTCTCCATCATTTCATAAAGTGTATGGGAGCAGGCTTTATGGTGTTTTAGGTAACATGTCCACAGACAATCCAAAAGCAAATGATTTCATAATCTAGTTTATTGTTAACAAGAATGAAGCTTTGTTTGGTAAATCCCTTTGCTGAGGACCAAGAAAGGTGCCCAAACAACTGGAATGTGTTATTTACTCACTGTTGGTCACTTTGTTAGACTTCATTAGCTGGGCTGGTTTGGAGCTTGAGAAGCCATACAGGCTGGCGTTCATCCCATCCCAAGGCACACTTTGTCATCCTTGCCTACATATTCTTTTCTTTTCTCTTGAAACCTGGACTCACCCTAGCAGAGGCTTCCCTGGACCTCACCAGGTAGTGCAGGTTAGCCCCGAGGACTTAAGTAATCCTTCTGCCTCTGCCTCTTATTCTCTTTACCTTTAGGCGTGCCGAGGATTAATGTTCTATACCAATGAATAGAATTTCTTGTTCCCAACTATTTTCTTTGCATGCTCGCTCATTTATCAAAATGTGAGGATTAAAACATCAAGATTAAAAAATTATAAAGCTTGACTGCATCTCAGAAACTGGCAGACAAGCACTACAGAATATTTACTGTGACAAGAGCTAGTTTGGCATTCCTGGAGAACCCAACATGTCTTACTCCTCTGAAGCAGTGTTTGTGAAATTGGTTTTATTTTTTTCAATTCCACTGACTATCAGGACAATGGAAATTAGACATGACTGGACACAGTCTCTAAATCCACTTGTTTTTCTGACCCACTAAATGGTCTTGGAAAAGGAATGCTGTAACCTGAAACACTTGTCCCCTTTTTTCTCTTTATAACTGCATCACGTTATTCTATTAATTTGTTGTTAATATTAAATTATAGTGCTATAAAAAGATAGAATATGATTTTAAAAATTAATAACCTAAATAAAAATGCCAGAAATTTGATTCTAAACAAAATCTTTAAATTCTTCATTGGAAATCCACAAATATTGATAGAAATAATGGCCAAAATTAAATTGATTTTATTTTCAGTGACTTTAATTTTTAGAACATGTTGAATTAACTGTTTATGCACAATTTTTAAAATATGCCTTCAGTAACACATGTATATGTTGGTGGAGTTAGATATGATTTCATGGCCAAAACTGATAATGAAATTCGCACTAACAGAGGTGACATAATTAAGTTTATTCTTTAATCCCAAGTACAATTCCAATTTATTTGTGCCCACGTAGGTGCTTTGAAGTTCAGGACTTTGGGGTAAGTCATAAATGCTAGGCTGCCTTTCTTGTAGACCACAGAGATAAGAATTATAAAGTGCAGTCGGAGACAAAATTCTTAGTACTTGCCTCACTCGTTTTAATTTCTGCCTTTTCAAACAGCTTTATACATTGCATTGTTTAAAAGAATTTATATTAATTAAAATTAATATTTATTATCAACAATATTTCACGTTGATTATTAAGATATCTATATTAGAATTACATATTTTAAATCTTGATTTTATATTATATAATCATATATTAATATATGTGAAAATTTATCTTATAAATAATATACTATAGATCTTATAATAATGCAATATGAACTTAAAATTTAAATGCATCAATTTTAATTTGCAGATTGTAAGATGTTTGAAGAAAGAACTAAAGTTTAATGATATAAAGTTATAAGATAAAAAATCTAAAGTATATCATATATAGAAATTACACAAATATGGAACCCAATTAACATTATTTGTAGCATAGAACTATATTTCTATGGCTGACTCAGGGATAACTAAAAATAGAAATAGAAGACTTCAGACAACTAAGATGTGTGTGTGTCCCAGTCCACACAGAGATACAGCCATGCACACAGGCAGATGCATGGCCAGCAGAATTGAGAAATCTCTCCTGACTTGGTTCTGACCTGTCTCCTCGACTCTGTTTTCATTCTAAAGCCATGCTGGACTCGTTGGCTGTCACTCAGTCACACTGAGCCTTCTCATGATTGAGGGCCTTCGTACTAGACAACACTCCTCCAGCTCCCTGCTGGTGAGTCAGGGAGAAATTCCTGGACACATCTGAGTTACCTGGGGGCGGTCTCAGCCACCTCCCACGATTGTCACCCAGCTGAGCTCCAGTCCTGTAAGTGTGAGGTGCTCAGTCAGTTTTAGACGGAGAAAATGAAAGAGAAGCCATGCCAGCCCAGCCCAGCCCACCCAACTGACACTTCTGTTTCCAACCTATTTTTTACATCTTTGGGACTCATTGTTTTAGGTGAAAGAAAAGCATACTATTTTTTTTCTCTCAGGAATTCTTCTTTAGAATCTAATCAGGTAAATTACACAGAATTATAATTGTGCCACATGACTTATTACAAGCTGACCCTTGAGAACCTTGTTCAAATGTAGAAGGACTTGAAGAGTTTTTTTTGTGTATACCATAATATTAAATACATATAATTGTTGTAATTAGAGGAGAGGTGTGGGTTGTGTTCCCAGCGCCTGGCTCCCAAGCCCCCAACTGCTGGCCCACTCAGCCACTGGTTGCTTGCTTATGCCCGAAATAACCACATGAGACCTGTATTAATTTAAATACTGCCTTGTCCATTATCTCTAGCCTCTTCCTGGCTAGCCCTCACCTCATAAACTAACCCATTATAAAAGTCTGTATGTCACCACGAGGTGGGTGACTTACCGGACAGATCTATGGTACTTCCATCTGCGGCGGAAGCTTCATGGCGACTGGCTCTCTCACTTCCTTTCTTCCCAGAACTTCCGTTCTGTCTACTCCGCCCACCTAAGGGCTGACCTATCTTACAAGCCAGGCAGAGTCTTTATTTATCCAATCAAAGGACAGAAATACAGATGAACCCGCCTACTCCATATAATATCTAAAATGAACTCGTAAGCTGGAGCTCCATAAAATTGTGCAATTATCACAGATATCAATATTACTATTGTATGTTGTGTCCATAGCATAACTTTTTTTTAATTTAAGTTTTTCAATAAAGGATTTCTCTGTGTATCCCTGGTTGTCCTGGAACTTGCTCTGTAGATCAGGCTGGCCTCGAACTCACAAAGATTAATGTTCCTCTGTTTTCTGAGTGCTGGGATTAAAGATATGGGCTACCCCGCCTGGCTAAGCATGGCTTTTAAATGAAGACTTAAAACACTATGATAAGGTCATGGCTGACCTGGGATGTGATGTGGGATTCCTCTTTGTATGCTGTATTAACCATTGGTTAATAAAAGGTCTCTCTTTGGCCCGGCAGGCAGAACAGAGGTAGGTGGGGAAAACTAAACTAAATGCTGGGAGAAAGAAGGTAGAGTTGGAGCCACCGTGGAGCCTGGAGCCACCAGAGGAGAAAGACACAAGCAGCAAGCTGCCAATGGGAACCTTGCCGGTAGGCCATGAGTCTTTTGGTGAAATATAAAATAATAGGACTGGGTTAATTTAAGAGATGAGTGAGCTAGAAACATGCATAAGGTAATAGGCCAACCAGTTTATGATTAATATAGACTTCTGTGTGTTTCTTTGGGACAGAAACCTCTGTCAACAGGGATTTTCTAACATGGTCTCCTCTACTCACTCAATGGTTTCTGATAGTCAAGTGTATCAGTTGCATTCTGATCTATATTTCTATGAAGGTATAAAGGAAAAATTCCTATATATAGCAATATAAATAAATGCTGTTTATCATGTGTATTTGAAGATATTTATGTCTTACATAACAAAAATAGCATGCTACAGTTCACAGTTCAGCATCTTCAGAATTGCTGAGGGAATCAGAAAAGCTTTTAAGAACTCCTTTCTGTGTACTTGGCCACCTAGGCAGAACCATGAAGTTGGATTTCGCTGTCTGGAAGAATGGAGGGTGAAGTGACCACACTGCAAACCATAAGGCCATGGGAGGAATCTACCCTTACAGATGTTCTGTACCCCAGACCATAAAGCAATGGGAGGTCTCTACCTTTACAGATGTGCTCCACCCCAGACCATAAAACCACAGGAGTGCTCTACCCTTATAGATGTGCTCTACCCCAGACCATAAGGACATGGGAGGATTCTACCCTTACAGATGTTCTCTACCCCAGACCATAAAGCCATGGGAGGACTCTACCATTACAGATGTGCTCTACTCTAGACTATAAGGACAATGGAGGACTCTACTTTTACAGATAGGCTCCACCACAGACCATAAGACCACGGGAGGACTCTACCCTTACAGATGTGCTCCACCTCAGACCATAAGGCCACGGGAGGACTCTATCCTTGCAGATGTTCTGTACCCCAGACCATAAGGATATGGGAGAACTCTACCCTTACAGATGTGCTCCACTCTAGACCATAAGGACAATGGAGGACTCTACCCATACAGATGTGCTCCACCCCAGACCATAAGGCCACAGGGGTGCTCTACCCTTACAGATGTGCTTTGCCCCAGACCACAAGGACATGGGAGGACTCTACCATTACAGATGTGCTCTGCCTCAGACCACAAGGACGTGGGAGGACTCTACCCTTACAGATGTGCTCCACTCTAGACCATAAGGCCTTGCAGATGTGCTCAGCTTCATAGACTACTTTGAAGAGGAGGTTCTGACAAGATAGCCTGGATCCAGAGTCTAGACTGTGGTTGGAACAGAATTGAAGTGAGGTAGAGCTCTGTGATGTAATTAGTTTTGAAGCAGTATTTGGGTTGCAAGAGCCAAAGTCAGAAGTGCATAAACTTCAAAATGTTCCTTATACCAGCATTTTCTGATTTATTGTTTCAATTGTATCATGTTATACAATTCATCTACAAATTCAGGTATACACCTAATGTATTAAAAATGACAGACACCAAACTGGGGGCAATAACACCTGAAAGAATCCATCAATTAGTAATTGCCTAACCAAGTAGGAAAGCCATCACAGGCTTTGGAAAGATTTCCTACATTTTAACTTTTAACTGTGTTTACACAAGTCAATTTATTCCTGCCTTCCTGTGCACACATTTAGCCAGTGTTTACAACATGCGGATCACTTGAGACTTAGTATAGAATGACAGATTAAATTTCGAAATTTGTTTCAATAAACAAGTGAAAGCTTAGTCATTGTGTTGACTTCTAATGTTGATTTAATAGGAGGGTATTTGGGGATCAGATGTTAAGGCAAATATAAAAACGAGGCGGAAACTCCTGTTTCTAGGAACAAATCAATGAAATATTTTCATCTACTGAAGGCTCTTCAAAATTACTTCCTTTCTGGTTCTGAATCATACTTCATTGATACAATAAACTCATTTTCATCTTTTGTGTATGTGTGTCACACAGGGCAGAGGAGAACTTGGGATGTCTTGTTCTATAATTTTCTGAGTTATTTCCTTGTCTATCACTGAAACTGGAGCTAGAATAGCAGCCTGCAGGCCCCAGGAATCTTGCTCCTTGTTCTACAAACCCAGCACTGGGATGACCAGGATGTTTTATATGCATTATGCAAATTTTAACTCCCATTATTATGCTCATAAGGTAAAAAATCTTATCCATCAAACCATCTCCCAAACCTCAATCTCCACAATCCAATACATAATATTACTAGTAATTGTATCCCAGTGATATTGTTTTCTAAATTTCAGGAGGAAAATGAAAGACTTACTCTTACAGAGTGTCTTAGTAACTCTTCAATTGCTGTGAAGAGACAATATGACCAAAGCCACTCTTTTTTTTTTTAACCTATAGGTAGTCTACTTTTAAATTTTTTTATCTAAATAATATTTTTTCATTTATGTTATATACCAACCAGTTTTCCCTCCTTTTCACTCATTGCCTTCCCCTTTCCCATCTACCACCTCCCCCCACTCCCCTGCTGAAGTTTGATCTTGCCAAAGCAACTCTTATAAATGAAAACATTTAATTGGGGGCTTGCTTAAAATTTCAGAGGTTTAGTCCATCTTCATCATGGTTGGGAGCTTGTTGGCAAACAGAAAGGCACTGGAGCAGTATCTGAGAACTATATCCTGATCCATAGGCAGACAAGGAGATTGGGTCTGGTATGGGATTTTGAAATGTCAAAAACACATCCTATTAGCATACTTCCTCTATCAAGGCCACACCTCCTTGTCCTTCTAATCTTCTCAAAGAGTTCCACTCCCTGGTGACTAATCATTCAAACACAGTGGCCTATGGGGGCCATTCTTGTCCAAGCCACTACAAAGAGGGCTTGCAAATCAGGAAGCAAAGGCAGAAGGATGAGTAGTGTGAGGCCAGCATAGACTACAGAGTGACTTGAGGATAGTCTGAGTTTCACAGCCTGATCCTGTCTGTGTTCTCTCTCTCTCTCTCTCTCTCTCTCTCTCTCTCTCTCTCTCTCTCTCTCTCTCCCTCTGTGTGTGTGTGTGCGTATGTGTGTGCATTTGTACGTGTGTTTACTGAATGAGTTAGAATCTTCCATTAACTTTTTCAAAGATTATAGATTCAAGGTTTCTGCTTGCAGTTGTCTTCCTGTGTTGGATGATTGGTGCAAGAAAAAGGTGATGCCTCGGTTAGACATTGATGAGAGCTGATGATTTTGGCTTTGCCTTGTGTGGAAGATACTTTTGTTAATTTCCATTGCATATGAGTACAGAAATGTACACAACAGAGGCACAGTATGAAAGTGTGCCCTTGAAGGAAAACCTTATTGATAATGAACCCATTATGCATTAGAGATACTTGAGAGAACTGGTGCCTGGTCACAATATCTGAGCTGAACTTGCATTGAGTTTTCCTTTCACAGTGACAATGCCTAGGTTTTTGTAACCTAAAATCAATTTGGGGAGGTTTTGTTTTGGTTTTGTTTTGATCATTTGAAATGTTTTTAATGATAGAATAAATTTATATTGGTCATGTTGTTTTCTAAGAAACTCTGAAATGTAAGAGAAGAAAAGAATAGAAAAGTCACTCTTTAAAGTTTAGAACCTGGCTTAAGGAGTGACCACATTTCCAATTCTGCCTGGTCCACAGTTCCAAGTTAGATGAGAGCTGTCATACTCCTAACTAGAGTTCACTGATTTTCTGAGACATATTAGGGTGCTGCATAAGGTAATGACTGAAGTGTGGGCCTCCTCCTACAGTGGTTTCAGTAGAAGTCATATCACATTATATATGACACAGCGTCGTCCTGAGAAGGGCCTGAGATTTGTACTTCATATGTGGATGTCTGTCAACCAAAAGGATTGGCCCGTTGCAACTTCTCATACATGATACAATCTCTGTTCCTCAACTCTCTGCTGTCTTTTTCCTTTCTTGAAAGGTAAAGAGTTAAAAGTCAGTTTAGTTCAAAACCCTACATTCTTCCCCCTAGTTTAAGGACTAGGCAGCTGCACTTTTCTGATTCTCGGTATTGCTCAACCCCTTTAGAACATGCCACCCTAGCATTTGAGTTTGTGACCAAGCACATAATGATAATCTTTCTTTGGAACTGCATTTTACCCTTTGGGGGCTACAGCCAGTCATAGAGAGTAGTAGTTGCCTATACCCAGAGGATAGACAAGAAGATGGGTCTTTTAATACTAAGCCCAGGGTTCTGCATCATTTACCAATAAGGCCACAAGCGCTGAAGAATGGAGCATGTACATGTGTGGCCTTCCTTTGGACCCAGATGACAACCTTCTTTTCCAAATTTGAGTGGCAGGAAAAGGTCACATCGGCTGGCCTTGCCACATGTCACATATGTCTTCCTTTTCTTTCTCTCTATCTATCTCACTTTATCTTGAGAAGAAGAATGCTTAAGATACTCTCACACACATAAACATACAAACACATATATGGTGCACACCATATATGGTGCATTTCACTATTGGTTCTGAACTAGCTGTTGTATTTGATCTTTCTACCTGTGCCTGGCCAGGAACTGTCAACTAGTACTAAGGTTGCTGTACTCCGAGATTTCATTTCTTCTTTGGATGTGAGGAAAATAGAAGACCATAGTTGGCTGCTGAAATGTAGTAGAGTCTGTTATTAGTTAAAAAAATATGTTCATGTTCACTGTTATTTGAGACAATATGTTGTGCCATACCAAATATTTTGTATTCCTTCCAGGATGCCAAGTCAAGAAAGACCCAAAGAATATTTTTAGTGTGATTTTAGGCTCTGCAAAATTAGATCCTTTTCATATCCTAATTAGAATCACATAGCACTAGATCTTCCTGAAAAATGACACACTAATACACCTGGAGCCTTCAGGAGCCTGTGGGAGGTCAATTTGACCACAGTGACTCCCATGTTTAAGTGAAGTTACAGATACTTGTGTGTGCACACACACACACACCACACACATTCCTGTGTGGGAGGACTGCACAGGAAATGAACTTTGACCTTAGTGTAGGAAAAGCTATTCTTCCTGTCTGTGTTTTTCAGAACTCTCAGACAGGAGAGTATCTTTCGCGAAAAGTGTCATCCTGCACAGAGAAATATCTGGAAACATTCTCCCAGACCTTTTGATTATCTCACAGCTTATTGGAGGAATCATATGGATTTTTAAACTTTTATTTACTAAAAAAATATTTTTGAGAAAGGGCTTCATTACATATACCCGGCTGGTCTAGAACTCACCAGGTAGATCAGCTTGGCATCCTTACAGAGATCTGTCAGCCTCTGCCTCCCCAGTGCTGAGGTTAAATGTATAAGCTATAACTCCTGGTTTATTTTAAATATATATCAGCAAACGTGTACTCTGCAAACAGCGAGTATCAGAGGAATTACTTCCTGCCATGCATAGTTCCACGAGAGGCTCAGTGGTGTGCAGAGTAGGTCAGAGAGATTGCAGCTTTCTTTTTGAATCTTAGACTATGATTTATCTCTCCGTGTTTCATTTTGCTTCCCCCTCATTGAGTATCTAGTAGTACTAAAAGGAAACACTTTAGCGAGAAGGAACATGTATGTAGACATATAAATATCTGTATGTGCTTGAGAATATTATGGCAGAATTATAGAATATTCTGGCAGAATCAGTCTCTAAAATGACTCTAAAGGCTGTTTGTTAGTGCCTTGTTAAATATGCCTTGTCATCTGTGGTTTGAAGAAAATATTTATTCTTCTATAATGTATCACCCAAGAGTTGTAACACATATACACTGGCTTGAATTTCATGAATTCTTTCAGAATCTCCCTGGCTGTAGTTATAAAAAAAAAACCACTCATTAGTTTTATTACTTTCTTACTTTCATTTGTCCTTCAACAGCATCAAGCTGAACTGGCTGTACTGCTCTGGAGGAGTAAGTAGAGGAAATGAATATTTCCCCCACCTTTTGGAAAGGAAACACAACTATCTTGATTCACATTCTTCTCTTCAACGATTATTTAATGAGACAGCAAATTATTTGTTCTTCCCAGGTTCTTGTCATGCTCCAGTCTTGAGTGAAGCTGGACATCCTCCACTGTGCTCTCCTGCTCCCCAGGCTTGTTTTATCCCCAGGCCCCCTCATCTGGCAGCTGACCTCCAGTCACTGGCAGGTGTTACACTTCATCCACTTTGTTGAATCGTTTGCTCTCAGTTCTCAATCTCTCTACCATTCCTGGACCTTTTCTAAGTCCGTACTGTTCTCCTTTGGAACGCTCCATCGCTTCAGGCTGCTCTTCAATCTTGATAGCAACACTCTCCATCTACTGGAAGATCCAATTATAATGACTTCTGAACATCTTCCTATGTCCGCCAGTTCAGTATACCCTGCCGTGAGAGCTGCCAGGACAAGCACAGAGCTATGATTGTCTCCAAAGCATGCTACCATGTGAATCCCAGAACTCCCTGGAGAACCCACCCAGGATGTGAGGTACTCCAACAAGCCCAGGTTACTGTGAGGAGACACAGACCTGTAAACTCCTGCCTCCTACATCCTTCATCCTCCAACCTCCTGTATGCCCCCACAAAGGCCTGCACCTTCCTGCCTCCTCTTTGCCATATTTCAAACAGGGGGAGTGAGTACCTATCCACTTTCATTCACCTCATGGGCTAGCTTGTTGGCCATAGTTTAGGCCAAGCTGACTGTGAAAGCCAAGTGGTCCCCATCCCAGTTCATCAACAGAGGCAATGATAATAATAATCATATCATAAAATGAAGGTATGATAAAATATGATTTATAAGTCAGGTGTGATATGGTGGTACAAATTGTATACTTGCAGTCCTAGCACCTGGTAGGTTAAGGGAGGTAGATAGTGAGCATTAGGCCAACCTGGACTACACAGTCAGACTTTGCCTGAAGCAAGCAAGAAAACCAGCCTTAAAGTTGAAAATGTGATTCATGAAGAAACAATATTTTTAAATCCTATAGAATGCAATCCTCAGGATTTATAGATTTTAAGTTAATATACTAAGATTTTATCTATTTGTCTGACTTTAAGAAGCTGTTAAATGACCTTAAATGTCTAGTAAACTTATGTATTATTTATTTAATAACTTAGTTGGTGTTCTTTGAGATTCAGTCAATCATGACTACTTACAGGAGTAATTTGGATTTACAGTGTCTTATGCTGTCTTTTGTTATATACAGATTTTAAACTTATTACTGACACTTTAGCTGATAAAGAATAATCCTTGTTCTTCATCTACCATTCTGTGGTCAGGAGTGTAGGCACATCGAAGGGTCCTAACTGTCATGAGATTGCTCTATTGATTAAGCAATTTTTTAACAATAAATTTTATTGTGTATACACAACATGAGGATCATCCATTGGAATCTAAAGATAATAGAAAAGGAAGTTTAGGGAAACCAATTGCCACGCCCATTTTACTGTTACAACCTTTTATTTCTTGAGGCCAGAGATGTTACAGTCTACTCAACAAACACCCTGCTCATACATGCTATCAGGAACTGTAGTCTTCTTGTAACATGTAAGCACCATAGGTTTGCCTGCGTCACATGTCTGCTACTTTACATCCTTTGAATTATGTCTTTCCATGAACCCCCAAGGTCTGCCTGAATAACCACATGTTATTCTCTGCACATTTGTGTGTTTTATGATTTTTTTATTCAACATTGTTTTTAATTGAGCTGCATACTTCCACTACTCCCCTTCCTTTTTATCCTTTCCCCTTCCACACTCCTCAGCCTCTATGATCCCAATTTACTCAGGAGATCTTGTTTTTTCTCTTTCCTACGTAGATCCACGTATTTCCCTTGTGGGGTTTTCTTTGTTGTCTAAGTTCTTTGGGGTTGCAGACTGTAGGTTGGTTTTCTTTGCTTTATGTCTATAAGCCACTTATGAGTGAGTACGTAACATATATGTCTTTCTGGATCTGGGTTACCTCACTCAGTACAGTTTTTTTCTAGTTCTGCCCATTTGACTGCAAATCTCAAAATGTCATTTTTTACTGCTGAGTAGTATCTGTTGTATGAATATACCAAGTTTTCCTTACTCATTCTTCAGTTGAGAGACAGCAAAGTTGTTCCCGGTTCTAACTATTACAAATGATGCTGCTATGAACAGAGTTGAGCAAATGTCCTTGTTATATGATTGAACATTCTATGCTAATCCTTCCTGTCTCAGAGCATGGGAGACCTTTCCATTTTCTGATGTCTTTTTCGATTTCTTTCTTCAAAGTTTTAAAGTTATTGTCATACACATCTTTCACTTGTTTCATAAGAGTTACCTCAAGATACATTATATGATTTGTGGTCATTGTGAAAGGTGATGTTTCTCTGATTTCTTTTTCAGCCCATATATCTTCTGTAAATAGGAGAGTTACTAATTTTTTTTAGTTAGTCTTGTATCCTGACATATTAATTAAGGTATTTATCAGCTGTAGGAGTTCCCTGGTAGAATTTATTGGGGCCACATGTACTGTCATATCATTAGTAAATAGTGAGTATTTGACTTCTTCTTTACCAATTTGTATTTCCTAAATCTCCATTTTTGTTTTATTGCTCTATCTAGAACTTCAAGTACTATACTGAATAGATATGGCGAGAGTGGACAGCCTTGTCTTGTTCTTGCACTTCAGTGGGATCATTTTCAGTATCTTTCCATTTAATTTGATGTTGGCTGTTGGTGTGCTATTTATTGCCTTCATTATGCTTAGATATGTTTCTTGTATCCTTGATCTTTCCAAGATCTTTATCATGAAGGGATATTGAATTGTCAAAGGCCTTTTCAGCATTTAAGAACATGATCTTTTTTCTTTCCGTTTGTTTATATGTTGATGGACTTTTGTATGTTGAACTATCCTTGCATTTCTGGGATGAAGCCTACTTGGTTGTGGTTGATGATTTTTCTGATGTATTCTTGGATTCTGTTTGCCTGCATTTTATTGAATATTTTTCAATCAATGTTCATGAGGGAGATTGGTCTGTAATTCTCTTTCTTACCTGTGTCTTTGTGCTATTTGAGTATAGGGTAGCTGTAGCCTTGTTAAAAGAGTTTGACAATTTTCCTCCTGATTCTATTGTTTGGAACTATTTGAGGAGTATTAGTATTAGTTCTTTGAAAATCTTGCTATAGTGGGATTTTTCCAGTTTATTTTTTTATGTAGGCATTTAGTGTTATGAATTTTCCTCTTAGCATTGCTTTCATTGTATCCCATAATTTTGGGTATGTTGGGCAATCATTTTCATCAAATTCTCAGAAGTCTTCAATTTCTTTCTTGACCCATTTCAGCTGAGCATTGTTCGGTTTCCATGGTGGTTCAGTTTGTGGAGTTTCTGAAATTACTGTTGCTATTGAATTCTAACTTTTAGCCATGATGGTCCAATAAGACAGAGGGGGTTATTCCATTTTTTTTTTATCTATTGAGATATGTTTTCTTACAAAGTATGTGGTTGATTTTGGAGAAGGATCCATGAGATGCTGAGAAGTAGGTATCTTCTTTTGTATTTGGGTAAAATGTTCCATAGATGTCTGTTAATCCCAATTGAGTCATAACATCTTTTAAATCCTTTATTTCTCTGTTAAGTTTCTGTCTAGCAGACCTGTTTGATTGCCTTTTCTTGGTTTTCTTTAAGGGGTTTGTTGATTTCTTCCAATTTTGTGGTTGCTTTGTCCTCTATGTCTTTAAGGGAAATTTTTATTTCTTCTTTAAGGGCCTCAATCATCTTCAAAAACTTATTTTTAGGTCATTTTCTTCTGCTCCGTCTGTGTTGGGATGCTCAGGTCTTGCTGTTGTAGAACCACTAGGTTCTGCTGGTGCTGTATTGCTTTTGATGTTGTTGAGTATATTCTTGCCCTGTTACCTACCCATCTCTTCCTCCAATCATAGCAGGTACAGCCTGTGTTTCAGGGCTGCATCTTTCCCTCCAGTTGGTGTAGTTGGGGGCTGCGGCTCTGTTGATTACTTCTTTAGGTGTGGGCAGAGGAGAGTCTTCAGTGATAGTTCCTCTAGGTTTCTACAGGCCCAAGGCTCAGAGGGTGATTTCTCCTAGTGCTGGTGGGGCTGAATTTGAGGCTCCTGTGGTCAGATAATTTCTGGAGGCCACTGCTGTCATAGCGGACCATCACATTGCTGCCCATGTTCTCCTCCAAGCTGCCTTACCCAGTCAGGCCTGTCGTTCTGCTGCTTCTGCTTCTCCTCCCAGCAGCCTGGCCCAGCCTGCCGCACTTCTGTTCCTGCTTCCATATTTGTGTTTTTAAAGATATCCTTCTTAAGAAACTGTTGATTGGACACTTTGATTGTTTCCATTATTTGGTTTTTGTAAGTCATTTTTCAATAAACATAGGGATTCTCTTAGTCACCAGACTTGTGCTTTGTCTCAATGTTTATAGTGTATAATACATAAGAAGATCAATTCATTTGACAAGAATTCCAGGACTGGGTATCTTTTTGGAAAGAGGTGATGGTGGTGACCTGCTTCATGTAGAAACTATCTCCCATCTAGCTCTCTAGTTTTCATCGTCCTTGTCTTCTGCCAGTATAGTCTAAGGGACATTTGCCCATTCTTCTTTTCCTTTTTAGGTACATTGAGGCTTTCTAGTACTCAAATTGTCCAGACAATTCTTCCATTCGTCCTTCGTTGAATGCATTTACTTTTGCCTATTTCTACTGTTTTCCAGGCATTGTGATAGCCGCTGGGGATATCAACTATGAAATGATGCTGGTAGGTAGATATCCGGATACTTAGAATAATTATACTTACAAGGGTTTACAGAAGAACAATTTCTGATTGTAAAAGAAAGCCAGGCACCTGATGGGGACCTGTGGATAGAGTCTTGAGGAGTTCATGCTATAGGAGAGAAATGAGATGAGTTCATGCCAAGGTGTGGTGGGGAAGCCAGTGTTGTGGGAGCATAAGTGGCTGCACCTGACATCCAGGTTGTAAGAGTGAAGTGAACTATGACACTGAAGAAGGATGACATAAGCAGAGTGTGGATATTGGAATCTAATCAGACTGCAGGCTTGCTGCAGTACAAGATTCTAAAAAACCTCAGAACACCTAAGACGTAGGAGAGAGCTGATAGGCACATGCAATTAATTAGTTTTTGAACAACTGGTCAAACATTCACTGTCTTTGTGAAAGATATACAGGAATAGACCCACCTCTTTCCATCTTCCCATTGCCATGTGACCCTGTACCTGACCCCATGTGATTCTGGCCCACACTGTGAATTGTCTCCATCAGTAAAATCTTATTTACCACTTGGCCTTGTGTCTATGTTTCATATTGTCCTGAGTCTTGCCACTTTGCTCAATGCAATACGACCATTCTGCCCCTGATCTGGATTGAAGAGGAAAGATGTCTGACATATGGGCGTTATATTTCCATTGAGATCCAGGGAACTGAGACTTAATTTACATTTTGGATGCTGTTGCATTTTCTGAAATGTACAAGCAGATTTGTGTTCCTTCAAATGTCCTATTATATTTGTTGCTGTTTTTAATTTGCAACGTTTCATTTTCAGAGGCGGCTTTGTCCAGGGACTTGCCTAAAATTCTGGTAATTGATTTCAGATTTACAAGTAGTACTGTGGGACTCCCATCAGTGTGGCTGAGTGGAAAACAGTGCAAGAACCAATCAGTGATGCTCTCAACTAAAACGTTTCATTCAAGCAGTAAGGCAGGGAACACACCGCTGCTAACTGCTGACTTCATACAAATGAAAACTGCTTAGGGCAATGCTGCAAAACTTAAAGCTCTGTCTCAGATTTGAGGTAAAAAATGATAAAAATGATAGTACTTCATTTTTACTTTAAATGTTTTTGGCATCATCTTTCTATTTATATATCATCTATCTATCTATTTATCTATCTATCTTCCTGTCTTTCTGTCTGTCTTTCTATCTATCTTCCTATTTATCTAGCTATCTATCCATCATCTATCTTCCTATCTATCTATCTATCTTTCTATATCTATCTTCCTATCTTCCTAGCTGTCTATCTATCTCTATATCTATCTATCTTTCTATCTTCCTATCTATCTATCTATCATCTATGTTCCTATCTATCTATCTGTCTATCTATCTATCTATCTATCTATCTATCTATCTATCTATCTATCTATCATCTGTGTGGTAGGGTGGGAGCTGTGCATGAATGTGCCACACAGACATGTGGACTTGTGGCGGTTTGAGGATAACTTGCAGGATTTTATTTCTCTTTCTCCTGTGTAGTTCCCATTGATTGAACTCAGGTCCTTAGGTTTGGCTGCCCACAGCTTTACCACTGGTGGCCTTATTGACTCTTGGTTTTATATATATATAAATATATATATATAAACATATATATATATATATATATATATATGGGATGAAATTTGGTCTACATGACTTAATTTCAATCCCACTATAAATGTGGAAGAAGACGTTATTTTCTTTGCTGTTTTCAGGAGAATACAGAGCACCAGAGGTGAAGGTCATGTGCCCAAGGTCAATATATCTGGAATAGAAGGGCAAAGTTTGACTCCAGCTCTATGTGACTGTTAAGTCAGATCCTGTTGATCTGGCACACATCAGTCTCCACATACACCCTGCCTCATGTTGAGGACTGAGAGGCTTTTCCGAATGAAAGGTATCAGCTATCTTGCTTCTAGATCTTTAGAAAATCTCAGAGTTCAACTGATTTGTCGGTCAGATCATATTTGGGTAAACCTAAAGAGAGGAATCATGCTTTGTGTTTGTAATGTTCCCTTTGTAGACTTATTTTTCTGTTTCCCTTGTAACAAGCAGAGAAGAAATGAAATCCCATCAGAGGCTTGCGTCTAGCCAATTTGGTAGAAGAATTTTTATGGGAATAAGTTACAATACTTACTCAGAGGTGTCATTCCTTTGGATGTGTTCCTGAGTCTGTCTTAGGACTTTGCTGCAGCCGTCACTCACCTGATCCTAACCCTGGTGGAACAGGGGCAGACTTTGCCAACCATGGCTTTGCCTATGAAACACTGCTGTTTCAAAAAAAGGCCATGGGCTTCCTGAGTAAATTCTTAGACTTTTGTGTCAAATTTAATAAACAATATTTGTAAAGGTGAAATTTGGGCCAGTGAGTATGGTGTCTGTAGCCAAGTCTGAGGAACTGAATTCAATTTCCTGGGGCTCTCATCGTTTAAAGAGAGAAACAACTTGTGTGAATTGTCCTCTGTCTTCTATCCAAATGCCATGGCACACACATGTATGCATGCAATATGCATACAAATAAAAAGATATAATAAAAATTTTAAGGGTAAGATTATATTTGTATCATATATTACTTCATATATAAAATTTTATTTAAAGTTGATCTCAGTGTACAGATTATTGAGTTCCATTTTGTTTTGTTTGTTTTGTTTTGTTTTGTTTTTTCATAGCAAACTGTTACACAATTTATATTTAGGGCATGTCTCCCTTTCTTGCAGACACCTCTGCAGAGCTCACTAGCCACATGGAATAGGTGGCAACTATAAAGGAGAGGAGAGAAGGATGTAGACAAGCAGATCACAGCTGAGGGCCAACTGAGTGTCTATGTGTGACTTTAAATCAATTACCCTTGTCAGAGACATGTCACACCAGATGGGTGTCAGTATGACAGCAAGCCAAATGGAATTCAGAGATGACTCCTGGTAGAAATGAAGATGGAGAAAGTACCGGATGGGTCTTAACATTAAAACAAGGCAAATGAAATTCAGAGATGACTCCTGGTAGGGATGAAGATGGAGAAAGTACCGGATGGGTCTTAACATTAAAACAAGGCAAATGGAATTCAGAGATGACTCCTGGTAGAGATGAAGATGGAGAAAGTACCGGATGGGTCTTAGCTTAAAACAAGGCAAATGGAATTCAGAGATGACTCTTGGTAGGGATGAAGATGGAGAAAGTATGTGACAGTACAAAGCAAATGAGGGCTTCTGGGTAAGGTGGGGCCCTTTCTCTATCCTTGAGGCCATGACTCAAGGTCTAGAATGTAGGGCGGGGCAATGGTACAGGCAGGCATTGCTGAGAACCTATTTACCAGCTCTTGTCATGCTTGGAAAGATCCAGTCAGAATCGGCATCACTAAGATAAGGCCATCTGGAGGCTGTGGAGAGCACAGCATGGGCGCATCCATGGAGATGGTGTTTATTCTCTAACCTGACAATGTTTTATCATATGGCTTATGCTAGTGTGTTCCTAGCATTCTAGAATAGAATGTTATCTCATGTAAGCATCCTCAGCTAAGCCTGACAGGGTTTGGTTTGAAACTATACATGATACTGACTCCTAAAGGGCCTATTTCTGTCCTGGAATGACAATTTTAAATGATGCTGAAACAGAAGGTACCACAGCTTCTGTACTGAAATACCTAGCTGGTTTTCACAAGTTCCATAGAGGCATGCCTTGCTAAAGGCATGAAAATAGCACTTCTGTATTGTGCCATTGAAGTATAGGAGACATTGAAAACTATCATAGTAAACCATGACAGAGGCTTCTGAAAATTAAGATTAATCAGAATTTGATTTCCAAATTAGTGTTCCGATCAGGTGGCTTTAAGTTGCTGTCTCGTTCTCATACCTCTCCAGGGCTTAAGCATCTACTGCATCACAGGTATTTACAGATCTAGTTATGCGGTTGTCCCACCTGCTCTTCCTTACTGACTGTGTGTTTGATAAGATTACACCAAGTACTAGGGTCAAAGTAAAGTGAATCACAGCCAGGAGATGGAGTCTATATGAATTATTAGGGGAAACAAATCGGAATGAAAGCCAAGGGTATATGCACGACACAGTAAGCACATGACGACTTCAGAAAAAGACAAGTTATTGCAGGCTGTGTTAGAAAGGGCAGAAAACTTACAGCTGGTGGAATGTGGGTGTTGCTGCTGTTTCTGTCTTCCTGTTGTCTACAGTATATCCTCTGAATAGTCTAGGGCCCTTCACTTGGGTAAGTCTTCCTGTCGTATACAGAAGGCCTTCTGAACAGTCCAGGGCCACTCACCTGGGTAAACTGCTGTGTCCTGTAGTGTGTCTGCTGTTGATATTCAGCATATTTCAACTTTGCTGCATGGTAAAAATCAGTGAGCAGAGAGAAATTGTCTCTTTAGGGCTGAGGAGCCTGGATTCTAGACCCCGGGCTCAGAAAAGCTGGAGATCTCTTCACCCCAAAAGTAGGCCCCATCATGTACCCAAAGGAAGGGATGTGGGGCTCACATGTTCCACACTGATACATACACTGGGAGGAAGAAGAGGGGGAAGCATAGATCAGAAACCCAAGCTCTACTTTTTGGTGCAATTGAAATTTGTTTAATACTGATTCTAGGTTTTATAGGTTGTTGATTGGACTTTTATAAATTGAATTGTTTCTGAGGTCAATAAAAATACATTTCTAAACTAATTTTCAGCAATGAAATGTCTGATTAATAAGTCTTGTAGTTCTAAAGTTCCTCATATTAGAGATTTTCATAGGCAGCCTTTCTCTGAAGAGTTATTACTTACTACACCAAGCATAATTTCTAAAATGCACAGTTCTCACATGGATTGCCTGAACCCTCTCATATCCCACAGATGTAGTCAAGACGTTGATGGTGTCTGCTCCTTACTGCATACAAATACTCCATTAGCCCCGAGTTTTCTTAAATAGAGAATGAAAGGCTGCATAATGGCGTGCTTTGTTCTCTGTGGTAGAGGCACAGCTGCCCTTTCTTCAGAGTGTGTGCTTGGGATTTCTAATGTGATGTCTGATGCTCTCTGGTTCTTTCTCTAGTCCCTATCTTCTGCCCCTTCCTCGTCTCTGTCACCTATCTCCTCTTTCTCCTCCATCTTTTCTTAACAAGACTTTGAAAATGTCTTCCTCTTATAAAGGAAAGCATTTAACTGTTGCTTGTTACTGTTTCATAGGTTTAGTGCTGTGGGAGGTCCTTCTGTCTATGTGTTGCTTTGATTGGTTAATGAATAAAGAACTGGCTTGGACTATAGCTTGGGAGGAAGAAGGCACAGTCAGGGAGACGCCATGGAGCCACTGTCGGAGACAGATGTGCTGAAACTTTGCTGGTAGGCCATGACCTCATAGTGATGCACAGATTAATGGAAATGGGTTAAATTAAGATGCAAGAGCTAGCTAATAAGAAGCTAGAGCTAATGGATCAAGCAGTGATTTAATGAATACAGTTTCTGTGTGATTATTTTGGTCTAGGCTAGCTGGGCGACCGGGAACCAACAAGAGGCCCTATTCCTCCTTGCTACAGTTTAGTCCATTACTATCATGGTAGGAAGCATGGCAGCAAACAGCCAGACGTGGTGATAGAGAAGGAGCTGAAAGTTCTGCATCTGGATCAACAGGCAACAGGAAGAGAAAAGGTCTTGGCTTTGGAAAATGTAAATCTCAAAGCTCATCCCTACTTCCTCTTATAAGGCTACATTTCCCAATCCTTTCAAATAGTGTCACTCCCTGGTGATCAAGTATTCAAATTCTTGAGCCCATGGTGGAGCATCTTTATTCAAGCCACCATACTGATGTTACTATTTCAATGTGGAATGACAACCACTATCATTCCTAGCCATTCAGCTTTACATATGTTGTGTTGCTGGACCTGGGAAGCATAGGATTCCAGAAAGAAGGGTTCATTATGCAGGAAGTGAAGTTCTCAATAGGATTCAAAGAACAGGGTGTTTGGGTGTAGGAGGTGCTGCATAGGAACTGGAAGTAGCAACCTGAATCTGGGGGCTTTGAAGTCCTGGGTGTGAAGCAGAGATAGCGGGTGAATAATGGTTCCTGAACCGAGGTAAAACACAGCAAAGGAGTAGAGCAATGGAAAGCCAAGCTGACTCTGCTCAGCCTGGCGCGTTCATCTTCTTACCTGCAGGCCAGAGGAAGAGTCTCATGACTTCAATATGCACTGTTTTCTTTTTAATTGGTGAAAAATATAAACTTTAAAACAAGGAAGATGAAATGAAAATGAAAGAAGAATAATAGCAAAAATGAGACTGATTGAAAACCCAGGAAGGGGAACTCGGGATGACTACATGGTTACTAAATCAGCTTCTGGTAGGGAGCACATGGAAGATTGAGAGGATTCCTTCACTTACAATGAAAGAAGAAACCAGCTTTCAAAAGGAGACTCTTAAGTTTTTTCTCATGAAGTCTTAAATGGTGAATGCTGAATTAAGGGAATAGTAAAATCTAATAGTAAAAGACTAATATTCAGAACATATGCATACATTGGAAAAGCTCAAATGATCTAATTTAAAACCAGACAAAGGGCCTGAATTGACAGTTATTCAAAACAAATGCACACATGACTACTAAGCATGTGAAAAGATGGTCACTATTAGGTTGAGAAGTAAGCTAATCAAACTACAATTAAATGCTAGGTTGGCTGTACCCCTAAGCTGGAAAATATCATGAGTTGGCCAGGATGTTGAGAGATTGGAACCCTAAAACACGGATGGTAGAAATGTCCAATTGAATAGTGGTTGTGGATGGTTTGGTGGCCTCACAAAAAATGAAAAATGCACTCGCTATATGACACAGCAGTTCAAATAACTAAAATTTCCTAGGTAAGCCCAAATGGGTGTGCAACTGCTTAGAAATTGTGTTCACAACAGTCAAACGATAGTAGAAAAGTTCACACATAGACAGAGATGAATAAGATGTGGAACATCCATGTGAAGGATATTGCTCAGACATGAAAAAAGAAGGATAGTCTGACACATACTACCATGTGGAACAACCTGGAAAGACCATACCGCATAAATCAGACAGTAAACAAGTCTATATCTGCCCCTGCATTTGTAGGAAATACAAACCATCAGAAAAATCTAAAGCACAGAGTAGGTTGATGGTTTGCTCTTAGTAGGTACTAGAGAGCAGGAAAATAGGGCTTTCTTTATGGGATAAGGAAATATCTAAGATGTAGGCAGAGGTAATGATGGTACAATGTTGTGTCAACTACTTTAAAATGATTATTTAATAATATGTGAATTTTAGCTCTTTTAAAATGAAAAGTAAAATTTGGAATATGTAGACAGATGGAGGCTAATGGGCTTTGTGTAATTCTAGGTAAAACTGTCAGAGTTTGCAGTTTTGTACAAAGTTGGACCATGGAAGAGATGTTCACTGATAGAGACCTAGCATTCAGAGACTCCCAGGCTCTTAACCCAGAGGAAACTCATACCTGAGAGCACTCAAACCAATGAGGAATTAGCATGCTCATGAAAATGACATTTCCCATCAAACCTCTCATGGAAGCCAAAGGCCCAAACCATGTTGAAAGAGCTTGGCAATGTGTCTGCACATACAGATTTAGGTCCTTATTCTAATCAAACTTACAGTCAATGTCCAGTGCCAAGATCCTCATGTTTGATTTTAAGCTTCCATTCTACCAGGTGAGAAATGCTAGTGCAGACTTTAAATAAATTGGTATCTCTTAGAACATTTGTAAAACATTTCCAGCCACTTCCTATATAGTGCTTTCCAGTAGGGTCAAGAAGAGATACGCTGACCTGCTTTGCAAAGCCTGTCAATCTAATTATTTCAGCTAATTTAATAAACCAGAAATAAAGATTAGGGCTTGAGAAGTAAGTGTTGCAAACTGTTTTTTAATAGTAGTTGTTTATCTTTTGCCTTTCTATCTGGGGGCAATTTCTGTTTGTTAGAACGAAACTGATTTCTCAGTAGAAAAGAATATTTCATAATCTGTCTAACCAGTGGTTTATCAATCTAAGTTAAAACTGACTTTTCTATAGGTAAAGAATCTTTGTTGGATTGCAACTCTATGAATCAATTTAATTATAGAAATGGACAAGAGCCAATACCCCATTATTGCAGTCACAATGACCATATCAAACATTTTCCAAAAGGGTAGATGTCCTATAAATCTCTCTGTCTATAGCTGGCAAGTTTGCTCATTATCAGCACACCCTAAGACACTGTGAGAACCAAAGAGACCAGGTCCTTACACTAGACATCATTTTTGGCATTCATTGTAATTGAGCTAGCCCTAAGTTGAAAGTGTTGAGCCAGCTGAGGAACAGAAGATGATTCCGGGGGAAGGAGGGACACAGGATATGGGAAAGGGTGTGAGAGAGGAGAAGCAATAAAAAGCAAAATAAGTATGAAAATATAATAACCCTTTGTCTGCATGCTATTAAACAAAAACTAACAACAATGGGCCAGGCTGGAGAGATGGCTCCTCATATAGAGAGCTTGCAGAATGAGTGTGAAGACTACATTCAGAACCCTAAGGCCCGAGTCAAGTTAGCTGTGTTAGTGCACATGTGTAATCCCCTTGACACACAATCCCTAGGTTCCCACAGAAAATGGAACTGAGAGGAGAATCCCTGAAAGTTTGTAGGACAGATGGCTTTATCATATACACCAGTGAACATATGATGTTTTACCAACAAGATAAAAGTCAAGATTGACACTAGAGGCTGTTCTGTGACCCCACACACATGCACACACACACACACACACACACACACATACACACACACACACACACGGGTGGAGGGAGGATTTAAATGGGGAAAGAGATTCCCACTGAAACCATTCTTTTAGCTGATTGATTTTCCTTTCCTCGTGTTTCAAGGGCAAGCAATGACCAGTTCATGCTGCAAATGATGTTATATTCTTTTTAACACATTTCTAGAGAAATTGATCAAGAGTATGATTATAATCAGGGAAGAAACAGCCATGTGTAAAAAGACCTCTTTGGATCTCATATACAATATTGATTTCAATGCTTAGATTAATAGTTTTTAATGTGTGTAAACCACTTCTGTACTACACAGTTAACACCTTAAATCTATAAGTTGACTTTTATGTCCTCATTTTATTATGGCTACTCTGAGACCAAGAGTTGATTGGCCTCTGACTTGCCTTTCAGGTGCCAGCATTATCTCTCATAGGTCACCCATGAGATACTCAGTGGTGTTGGGATTTGCACTGTACACTTTCCATCTCACATTGAACCTGTGTTATTTTTGTTGGTGTTCATAGTGCCTTAAGGGAATTTGCCCTCCTTCCTTCCTTCCTTCCTTCCTTTCTTCCTTCCTTCCTTCCTTTCTTCCTTCCTTCCTTCCTTTCTATGAATTTGCATCAAACAAAGGCTTCCCAGACAGAAGATATAGCAAGTAAGATAACAGACATGACAAACAAGTGGTCAGAAGTCTCATTGGTGGCATGAGGTTCAGTTCAGGTAGCGTCCCTGTGGTGTATATCTAGAGGACATAATGTTTATCATTAGTTTTCATTGTTCACTTAGCACAGCCTAGAGTCACCTGGGGAGAGAGAACCTCAAATGAAGAATTGCTTTAATGAGATTGTTGCATGGCCATGTCTGTTCGGAACTGTCAGGATTGACAATTGATGTGAGAGGATCCAGTCCATTGCAAGCATCCCCATCCAGAGGCAGGCAGTCCTGGACTGTAAAGGAGAGCTAGCAGAAAACATGGCAGTGGGCAAGCCAGCCAGTAAGCAGTGTTTCTCCATGGCTCCTGCTTGCATTCCTGCCCTCATTTCCCTCAGGGTTGCCCCTTTCTCCCTGGGCTATGGAGTCAATCACAGCAAAAGAAAGCAAACTGAAACACTGCCTTTAGCCACGTGCAGTGCAGCCAGAGGCCACAGACTGTACATGCTATTGTAGAATGTGTCCTTGTCAGCAGCCTCACCTCTTCCCATCTGCCCTGCATGGGGCTCCAGGTTGCTTCTGAGATGCAAGTGCAGGTGTCCTTTCACTCCTGCAAATCCTTTTCCGCTCCGGCCCCTGTAACTGATGGGAGCCATGACCACTGCTGCTGTCCAGCGTCATGGCCTCAGCAGGGAAAGAATACAAATTCAAACTCTGAAGAATGGTTTCTTTTAAAAATGATTATTTTTCTGCACGTGTATATATGTATATGTGCATCCTATTCCTTTGTGCACAGGAGTGTGTGTGCATGCATGTTTGCATGTGCTTTGGTTATATGTGGAGGCCAGAGAACACCTCAGGTGTATTTCCTTACTAGTCACTTATCTTTTTTATTTTATTTTATTTTATTTTGATACAGGATCTCTCACTAGCCTGGAACTCTCCACGTAGGCTAGATTGACTGACCAGTGAGTGTGCCACTGTGCTGGATGGCTTCTTATTGGGTGTGAGGGCCTCTCTAGTTCTCAAAGAATGATGCATACCTAAGGCATATCTTTCTCATATGACCATACCTTGAAAAACTGTGAGTCAAGCCAGTAGATGAGTAGTGTCACCTCTGGAGATGGGGTCACTTCTCGATCTAAGAAACAAAGGGTGGTAGAATCAAGGGTGTTTCTAATGGTGCTATTTCATTAACTTAGTTTTACCTAGCATTTGCACTAGGGACAGGGCAAGATTGTTTTTGTGAGGTTGCGTGACATGCTGGGCTTTACATTTTCCGCTTCCTACCACAAGGCAGTGCACCTGAGTGAATGCGGAAGTGCTCTGGAATGCTGGCGCCTGCTGAGGAAATGCTCACTTGGAGGGCGTCTCCACGTCATCACTCTGTCAGAGAGATGGGATATTGTGCAATCTCGGCTCCCTTGGAAGTCTCTTTTATTCCTGAACAGTATGCCCTGGATCTAGTCCTTAACGGTGATTTGGCCGCTAGGTTGGATGAGCGTGGCATTGTGCTGGAGCACTATGCTGCAAGGTGCGATTGCTCTCTGAACTCTAGTAGGACATATCTCATCTTCCAACTGCATTGCTTCTGAACTGAAAACTTCCTGTGTCTGTGGTACATGTACTGTGTGAATTCAGTACAGAATGGCAAGCACAGCTGGTGACATCGCAAAGAAACCTCCTGGAGCTCATAAACTAGCATCGTTCCCGGTCCACAGGCACGGAAACAGGCCCGATCCCTTAGCATTCCAATGTCACAATGCAGAATCAAGACCTCAGCTCTGTTCTTATTACAGAACCTGCTTGTTTGTTTTATTTTTGTTTGGACACTAGCAGTGTCGCCTACAGGCTCCAAGACACCCAATAAATGGGTAGGCCTGAGAAAGTTATGTGTGTACATATTTAATGACTACCTCATAAGAAAACGGCTCTGTTCTTCCATGGCTTATAATACTTTTTCTGTGATATTTGTACTAATATAGAAGCACAGTTCTACTCAAATGTGTACTATTCGGGGCTGGTCATGTCAGGCTGCCACTGTTGACATATTGCATGGTGGCTCGACCATCATAGAATTCAAGGCTCGGTTCCAGCCCCCAGTGTCTTTCTACTTCGTGTTGTATTAATGGTAAGCTGAGCTTCCAGGTGGTCTGAAATACATGCCACCCACCAGCAATGAGACCTTAGCTCTGTCACAGTATGTTTTTGTGTCCAGCTGTTGATTTCTCTCCCCTCCACAGCTCAGTGCAAGCCACCGGCCCCTGTCTTACCTTGTAGATGTTCAAGTCGCACTTGGGGTGGTAGCTGGAAATTTTACTCTCGCTGTCTTAATTTATCAATGATCTTCTGGGCAAAACCTCAACGTGTAATAGGAAGTGGAAAATCTGTAGCCTATAAACCACATTAAGACTGTAGTTGCAGGTTCTAGCTGGCATCATCGTCAGTTCTGTTTCTACTCTTACAAACATATATGAAGAGAAATAAAAACAAGAAAAAATTAAAACAACAACAACAACAACACTAAAAGCCTTCTTTGAGGCGGCTTTTTCTACCATGCCGGGGTCACGGTTGAGTGGCAATGCAGTGAGCCACTGTGAGAACCACACCTCAGCGCTGTTGACAAAGCCACACAAAAATCCAACTTTTCACATGCAATGACGATTGCCTTTGCTTCATTTACTCTCTTAAGGCACATTAGAATCAAAGCTATCACCCCATTTGACCATCTGTCAAGGCGCCCGATGCAGCAAGAGGGTAGACTTTGTTCTCGGAAGACGAGGAGGTTTTGTTGTTGTCACAAATGGTTTTAGACTTACGAGACAGAAATGAATCGAAGCCATTTGTAAAGCTGGGATGAAAATGTTGGGCACAGTTTTCTACACAGAGTTGTGTATGGAGGGACAGTAATAAACACAGTGCCGAGTGAGCAGTTTTCAGAAATATAAAGATGAAAGAGACTAGGGAAAAGTAGTCGACTTGGAGCCACTCTGCTCCCACAGAATGCCCACAATGGTGCTTTACCTAGTAACTTGCAAGCTCACCATTGAACGTCATATGGGAAACTGGTTTCCAATTTTTTTCCTGTGCCCTGATTCCCAAACTTTTGTTGAGGGTAAACCCAAAACCTAAAAACACGTTTCCAAAGACCCCCAGACAATTGTCCTGTTTATTAACAATGCAGTGCCCTTTAACAATGGCTCGGAGGTTTATATTGAACATAATGAATCCAGTTTGCTGACCCTGAACGCGGTCAAGCATAGTCATTGGAGCTGCAGGTGGCGATTAATACATTTTGTGTAGCCAGCGTCTTCAGCCATCGCAAGGAGCAGGGTGCCCTGGAATTCACTGACAAGCACACAGCTCTCGTTCTCACCATCAAACTCCAAAACTCCTCTGGTTTATTATTCTTGGCAGATGATCTCGTGCCTATGGGATAAATGTAACCAGGGACCATTAGTTCTTCAGGGTGAGCAAGTATTTAACAGCCAGGGGAACACGACTCTGCAAACATGGTTTTATACAATGCTGGTGATGCAATCTTTTGGAAAATCAGACAACTATCAAACTACAAAAAGTGCTGTATTTGAAAAGGATAGCAGAATAATATAAAAATTCAGTCAAAATGATATCATTTAAAAGAGCACCTTGTTTTCAAGTCTCAATTTGTTTTCAACAAAAAATTTCATTTCATTATAGTCATTTGACTATGTTCCTGGAACACACAGAGCAACTACTAGAAACAGTGTGATAAAGAACATTCATCCTGCCTCCTAATTGGTGCTCAGTTTCAGCAATGCTGTGTCCTTATTCTGTTGAACAATCACACGCCTATGCCAGTATCCTTTACAGAGAATCCAGAGTTTCACTGTTTCCAAGTTTGCCTGAGCGCTAAAGCTTTGGTTTGTCTCAGTATTTGCTTTCATTAGGCAAAACAAATTTTGATGTTTCACTTTTGAACATGCAGTCATTGGTAACTGGGGTAATTTCCTAGAGATTTTTTTTGCAGATTTCTTTCAATACTCTCTTAGTCACTGTTCTATTGTTTTAAAGAAACACCATGGCCAAGACAACTCTTACAAAAGGAAGCATTTAATTGGAGTACTACTCATAGTTTCTGAGACTTACTCCATTTTCATCATAGTGGGAAGCATATCAGTTTCCAGGCAGGCCCTGCAGCAATAGCCAGGAGTTACAGCCGGATCTGTAAAAGGGGATTTATTAGAATGGCTTTTAGGTGTGGCCTAGCTAGTTCAATAATGGCTGTCTATAATTGGAAGCTCCAAGGGGTCAGTAGCTGTTCAATCCATGAGACTGGATGTCTCAGCTGGTCTTCAGTATAAGCCTCGAATTCATAGAGATCCATTTATCTCTGCCTCCTGAGTGCTGGGATTAAAGGTGTGCACCAGCACTGCCCAGATGAAATATATTCTTAAATGTATTTTATTTATAGCTGTGCACACTCCTAAGTCTAAAGACATCCACCTACATTTTCTTTTTACATAACTATTCAATCAACAACTGGCTTCAATCGAGTTGGAGTTCCCACTCCCTAGTTATCCCTACTGTTCTAGCCTAGTACTTTTGAGATCATTCTTAGATTTATCACTCAACTTGCTCTATTTCCAAACCTGTGCCAACTTGCTTTATATATTTTCATGTATACATTTGTATATAATAAATAAATATTCAAATGTATCAAGTTTATTTGTTGCATTTTTGTCAATATGACCAAATATCTTAGAAGATAAAATTTAAGTTGAGGGCGGGTTTATTTTAAAGTACACCTTAAGAGATATAGTCCAACTGCGTCAGGGAAGGTGTGTTGGAAGGAATGCAAGGCAACTGTTCACGTGACCTCCACAACTTCCACAAACAGGAAGGAGAGTGCAGGATGGAAATGCCCGATGCTTCCTCCAACTAGGTCCCACCTCCTAAAGAGTCCTCTACAACTTTCTAAACAGCATCCACCATTGGGAACCCAGTTTATAAACAGTCAACTCACAGCAGTTCATACAAATTAAGTTACAGACAAAATTATATCAAAATAGACTTGAGACTAGAATAACTACATGAACATGTAAATATTTATCTCTATTATATGTGATATTTGTATTCTTTATATAATATTATATACCACATATTTATGATATGCTAAAAAGAAACCACTCCTATCACCCATGTAGGTCCACCATGACCTTGTACATGTATTTTTCTATAGCCTCCCACTCCTTGACCTACTGTTGGAGAAACAGAGAATTAGTGCTTTTCCTTATTTTCTTCCAAGAGCAATGAACATACACACAGCATGCGTAAAGAAAGAGAAGAGTCACCAGAATAAGGAAGATGGCACAGGCATGTGTGAATGTGGTGACCACATGTATAATACCATACAGGACACAAATGGACAGACATGCTGATGGGGATGGACGGTGCTGCAGAGAAGCAAGGTCCTGGATCTGACTGAATGTTGCAGCAGCCCTTCTGGAATGGGTAGCAAAGCTCTCTCTCATCCCTGCAGTGCAGCAGTACACCTTACCAGAAAAAGAATCTGCCTCCCTGTTCTTAGGATTTGGGCTCTGTATTATGAATGTGGACAAGATTATTAATATCAAGTGCAATTCTGGGTATACTGATGGTGTTTGATGAGGTCCTTGGAACCTTATAAAGAAAAAAAATCATGAAAGGACATAGGCTGGAATAGACGTTGGAAGCTTTTTAGTGTGTTTTGGAAGTGGATGTATGTATTCCCAGGCTTTGGATCAGAAAGCTAATGGAAACCCTTTCTACGCTGAGGAAACAATGTGAGGAAGAGACCCAGCTGTTCTTTGCATCTGTTGGGAACACACGTCAGAACAAAGGCAAAAGCGGTTGAGACTGCTCGGGTTATTAATGCCTTTCACACCGGCAGAGGGGAAAGAGAGATGGCCACCCTCAGACACCCGTGAATTGGAGGTAACTTTCATTTCATCCATTCTGTTCCTGAGAGGTTGACATTATAATAATGAAAACCATGGCAGGTTGGTGAGATTTGAATTGAGCGTGCACATTTGTTAGGCTTTGCTGACAGTCTGGGTCCTTTTGTTGATGGAATGAAGGGCTCCATAAGGTTGTCATGATTTCCTGCCACGTGTAGTAATATTCTGAAGAGCACTGAAATTTATATCGATTGTTTCTTATAGTTGATTAATGTACCATCAGTTGTATCTCATTTATTGGTTAATATTCTTTTCAGACTATTTATTTTATTTATTCTTATTTATTCTTCTCCCCTTGCCCCCACCAGAGATTTCAAATGCAGTGTGTTTTCCCACACAATCAAGAGTAGATGGAAGATAAAATGACAGAAAGGAAAAGCAAACTAGAGCTGGTGTGATCCCCCAAAATTCATGTGCATTCTTTTTATTTCAAAACAGTAATTCATTTAACTGATAAATAGTAATTGAATATTATTATGAACTACTGCATAATAATATTTTAGTGGGTAAATGTATATATGCATATGCTTATGTATTGTTTTATTTTTCTCCAGATAGGGTCTCCTTACATAGCTTAAAAGTGACTCAGAATTTCCCTGTTCCCACCTCCCAAAGGCTGGAACTACAAGTGAGTACCACCATGTAGTGACATAAAGCCTTCATGTGTGGTGATCATTTCAGGACATTTAGATTGCTTGATAAAGTGACTAAAGAGAGAAGTGGTTCATTTGGACTCATGGGTCAGGGGCTAGAGAGAGAAACAACAGGGACCACATGGTTATTGGTGGCTCCACTCTCAGCAGGTAGCAGAGGGAACCAGAAAGGACAGCTCCTCACATCTCAGCAGAATGGGACAGAGAACTGGACCAGGGGAGAGCTTGTCTGCAGTTGTCAAGTGGCCTACATCTTCCAGCAAGGCCTCCCATCCTAGGCTCCACGTGTCCCCAAAATAGAAAGTAGCTGGGTGCATTTCATATTCCAAGTATGTAACCTGTCATCTCAAACATCGTTTCTTTTTTTACTGCATTTTAAATTCTTTCTTCCAGGCATTTTGAATTAAATGATACAAATTTGCTGAGTACAATCAGCAGTCTGAATAAGACAACTTATTCTCCTGTCTGGCTGTGACCTTGCCCACATTCACCAATATCTTCTTCCTTCCTTTCTCCTTCCCTCCCCACTTCTCTTTTTACTCTACCTATCAGGTAACTAACTAGGCTGTTCCTTGCTCTATCATCCCTGCTCTCTCTTTCTGTTTCAGAGGCCGTATGGAAAGCCCAACCATTAAAAAGTGAATGATTAAGAGCCTCAGAAAACCTGAAGAGGAAGAACTGGAGTAATCACCAATAAACCCCCAAGGAAAAGCAGGAGTGGGCTATTGTCTCCCTAGAGACAATTACCTCTGCTAGATAGTGCTCTCTCTGGAGCTCTACAGAGGAAGATCTGCTCTGAACAGTTGTCAGTGTCTGTCCCTCAATCTTCTTCCTGCCACTTACTGCCTATAGTTTGTCTTCATCTTTATATTTTAAAGGACATTCCATATAAACAACGGGATGTCGGGGGAGTCTAGCTGTGGTGGGCAATTGCTTTTTGTATGTATTTGGTAAGGGGGTCACACTGTTGAAAGGTTCATGTCTGGGAAGGATTCTCTAGATATGTCCAGCATCCTTCCAGCCAGCGTGAGCCTGCAAATGTGATGGTTCACTTTCTTCTTCTTCTTTTCACTCCCTGAAGCCCTAGAGATGCACTCAGAGCAGTGATAGAAGGAGCAGCAACAGCATGCTGAGCATGACTTGTGCTTGGCTGTTCTTGAACCATTATTAATTGACTACTAAGCCTGTTTAAATGTCCTTTCTTAAAGAAATGGTATTTTGTGATATTCTTCTATATACTATTGCCTGTAATGTTTTTATTAACAGTTACCAATAAAGAAATATTTAGCTATAAATGATGTATTTGTTGACCACTGAAGGTACATAGTTAACGTTTAACAATTTCAAAATGAATTATATCTATTATATGTTTAGAGTACCAGGCTTAACTCTAAGCTGTTTAGATGTGTGTTAGTTCATTTAAAACTCATAATGATATTATGAGGTCATTTTTATGACACTCCAGTGTATAAACATGCTTTGCTTGCTGTGTGCAGTGGCTTTTCCCTATGGCCTCAGTACATGGAAGGCTGACACAGGAGGATATCTGTAGCTATGAGGGTATCCTAGGTTACATGGTGAGCTTCAAGATAGCCTGGCATACAGAGCAAGACTCTGTCTCAGAAAACAAAAGAAAATAAAGCAAAATAAACCCCAAACACCAAACAAACAAACACCAAATGCTTCATGTGGGCAAAGTTACTCAGCTAGTGAGTAGTTTGGAAAGTGCGTGAGCTGTACTGTCTTAGTTTGTCCCTCATTTTTTAATTTAATTTTACCAAGAGAAGAAAGTGGCTTTGTGCCCTTGATATAGTAATATCTCACAATCAAAACACACCACTATTGATCTCTAAGCTGCCTGTTTTCTAAAACCAGATTTGTAAACCTCAGCTCCTGTCAAGACTTGAAGTTTCATGGGCTTTCCCTCTTTCCATGTTAGTGTGTCTATTCGTGTGTCATCCGTGCTCAGGTCATGCTTAGGCAGCCATGATGATGGTGTCCCTTCTTTGACATTTCTAAGAATGAAATGTCATTGGAAATTTTCTGTTGCTCTGACTTTTCCACTCCATCTTCTGCAATGCTCCTTGAAACTTAGGAGTACTAGCTGTGTTGTACATGTATCAGTTGTGACAGGTACCACATAATCACTTGTTAAAAGAATGACAGGCAGCTGAGGAATGCTGAGAGCAGAAGAAACAGTCTCCATAGGACAGACTCCCCAAAAGTTGTCTGTTGACACAGATTTCTGTCCCACCAGGTCCCACATCTGTTTAGTCCCAAATAAACACAAAGAGGCTTACATTAATCATTAACTGTTTGATCTATTAGCTCAGGCTTCTTATTAATTAATTCTTGCATCTTAACTCATAATTCTTGTCTGTGTTAGCTGCGTAGCTTGGTACCTTTATCAGCAAGGCAGTCACATCTTGTGTCCTCTGCATCTGGGTGACAACTGCAGACTGCATCTTTCCTCTTCCC
>JAQHUG010000509.1:213481-250658 GCA_028555095.1 Dicrostonyx torquatus | reverse complement strand
GGTCCTTAGTCTGTGATGGAAGACCTGGAATATTGGTTCATATAATAGCAAAGGAAGCAGCAGGAGCAGCTCCAGGGTGAGTAACTCGATGGCAGGAGGAATGGCCACGAGCACAAGATGCCTGAGTCCCCCTTCTTCCCTGGCCTTCTCAGCCGCTACCAGAAGGCACTGTCTTCAATGGAGGGTGGGTGTTCCCACATTAATTAAGGCAATCAGGACAGTACCTCCCTCAAGACCCCTTCTTCAGTAAATTCTAACTTGTGGCAAGTTGACATTAATACCTACCATTCTAGGGATATCCCACATTAACATACTTTACAAAATGGCATTATTAATCTCAACCCTTCTGCTTTCGTTAAAACTATGAGCCATGTTTTGACTGTTTGTTATCAAAATGAGGAAATCCAATGAATGCTCACCTGGAAGAACTTCATAAACAATATTATCACATTAGCATGTTTCCATTTTCAATTTATTAGTAGGACGTCAGTTGAAAAGAAGAAAGGGGGTGGGTCAAATTTTTGCTTCCTACAACTGAACTTTCCTTTCCCACGAATCCACATTAGATAATGTAAAGGATTAAATGCAACAGGAAGCTGAGATACCCAGCCTCAGTGTCTTTTACCAGCTTATATTTTTCGTTACCACTCCACTGAGCTGGTGGACACCGAGTTCTATATTTGGATGAGATAATCCTCAACACTGTTCTGAGACTCACTGAAGAGAGGTGTATTTCTTTTCGGTAAAGAAGGCCCTCAATAGTGTATTCCCTTAGTCTTCTTCATATTACTTTTAGTTGGTATTTTATATATGTTGAGTGAAAAAATAAAATAAAAATGTGATTTGATGTTTAATCTCATCCTATTTAAAAGTTGATGGACTTTATTCAGAAAGAAAAATCTTCCATGAGAGTTTGTGGTATTATCTTAGTATTCATCATAATCAAGCCTAAAAACCTTACATTCTTTTTCAATATTTTCTTCTGTACATGTGATGAGCTACTGGATTTTGAAGAATGATTTTGCAGAGGTGTTCATTGATTAAATTACGATAGTCTGGGAGAAAGTTAAGCGACCCCTCCCTACGCCTTTTTGCTAGCTTCCATTTATTGCATACAGTTTTTTATTTAATATTCTTTTTCATTTTTTATTAATTCTTTGTAAATTTTATATCAGGCACTCCAGTGCCATTCATCTTCTAGTCCCTGCACATCTGCCCTCTGTCCTTGCAACCTCCTCTCAAAAGAAAACAAAAAAATAAAAAGGTTAAACAAATAAAAAGGAAAATTAAAAAAAATCTTGGTATGGACGCTGAGGTTTGTCAGGCTGTGTTGTAGTCTGCCCTTCTGCACCAACAGGTTTAGCTACAAATGTTCACAGCCATGAGTCACTGGTCTGGTTCCAGGTCTCTGGTTTCTGCTACACTATCAATATGGGACCCTCACTGGGACTCCTCTTGGATGGATATCCTGTTGTTTTCCTGTGTCCTGGAGACTCTGTAGCTTTTGTTATGTAGGAGTGGTTCCTTCACACACTCCCTCAGTTCTGCGCTTCTTAGATGGGTTATTGTTGGGATGGGTCAACTCAAAACCCTGGATCTGAGCCTGGGATGTAGCAGAGCTGGTCAGCCTTCCTGCTCTCCTAGCCCTTGACTCCAGGGATAGCTCCTCTGTTTTTCCCAGAGAAGGGGAAGGGCCAGCTCTCCTGCCTATGATAGCTGGCTAGGTGCAGGACCAGCTCTGCCACCCTCAAGCCATCAGGGCCAGTTCTACGGCACCCACACCACCAGGTCCAGCTCCACAGCATTGCCCAGGCAGGGGTTGGGACTACCTCTTCTGCAACAGTATCTCCAGGGCCGGCGCTCCCATGCTGCCCAGGCAGGAGGCAGGGCAGGATCAACTCTCCAGTCTTCTACAGGAGGTGTGGGGTGGGACCACTTCTCTCATGCTAGTGCCCTCAGGGTTGACTCTCCTGAGCCCACTCAATCAGGGCCAGCTGTAATCTGCTTCCCTGAGGAGGTGTGGAGACCACTCTTCGGAGAGCTGCAGCCAGTCAGGGGCAGGGCATTTCTCCTGCTCTTAGGGCCTTGCCTCCCACCTTCATTAGGCAGCTAAGGGCAGGGGATTATCCTTCCCCACATTCATGCCTCCACACAGCCGAAAAGTGGTGAGGTCAATTCTCCCCTGCTCACATCCTGGGGGAGACTCAACTGTGCCCCTATCACCAGGGCTAGCTCTGCTGTGCTGCCCAGGAGAGGTGAGTGAGGGTGTTGGAGGAAATAAGGGTAAGGACATACATTGCTGGGCTTCCCTGTTATCCTGAGCCATTTCTACACATGTGTGTCGGGCCTCCTTATTGTCATTTCCAGCTAGCATGCCACCTAACAAAGGCTATTCTCACACCGGCCATCCCCAACATCCATCTCACCTTCCCACTTACTCCCATGGACTGGGTCTCCCCACTGCTCCCCTCAGCTACCATCAGGGATGGAGCCCCATGTGACCAGCTGACCTCTGGCTGGATATAGAATGCGCTCTTCCAGAAGATGATTGAGCAGGGGAGCCAGAGAGACCTAAATACACCAGCACAGTAACCACTACATCACTTTGGATCTGAACTGCTCTCAACCCCGCATGAAGTTGCACTGGGTCAGTTAAAAAAGGAGAAGGGGTTGCCATCTCAAGAAAAAAAATACAAAAAAAAAAAACAAAAAAGAAACCAAGCTAATCGAGTTTCTTTGTTTTTATTGAAATGAAAGCTAAACATTAATAAACATTCTTTACTAGGCTCACAAAACAGCTTTCTTGTTAGAAAAGTGATTTGGTGTGAAAAGAGCCTCCAGTACAGAGCAGTGTGGTGGTTGCCTGAGAGAGGCTACCTTCGTGAATGGTTAAAATACACTCTGGGGGAATAATCATGCTTTAAACACAATTAATCTGATGAACTGCATTTTACATTAAAGAAGTAGCAATAACGTGTTCAAACACTAGAGCTCTATTTTAAAAATATGTGCACATATTCTTTATTCTTTTTATATTTTCAATGGTGTTTGAAGGTCATGTTTGGAAAATAATAAAATTATAAAAGAAAAACAATAACATTCAATGAAAATGAGTTTTAAAGAAATGTCACAACCCGGAGAGTCTCAAGACAGACTTCCTACAGGGAGAGCAGTGAGGTGGGATCCCCTCTGCATGCTGCAAGTATCTATTGCCATTGGTTAATAAAGAACCTGCTTTGTGCCTATGGAGTGCAGAATAGGGGAAGGCGGGAATTCCAAGCAGAGATAGAGGAGAAAAGAAGGTGGAGTCAGAGAGACGCCATGTAGCCACCATAGGAGAAGACACTGGAAACATGACCAGCAAACCACGAGTCCTATGATAAAACACAAAATAATAGAAATGGGTGAATTTAAGATATAAGAGTTAACCAGGATTATGCCTAAGCTATTGGCCAAGCAGTGTTGTAGTAATACAGTTTCTGGGCGATTATTTCAGGTCTGGGCAGTCGGGAACGAACAAGCAGCTTCCTTCTACAGAACACAGGAATGGGACCAGCAAAGCCACTTCTTGAGTAGTTAAGGCAGTAGATGATTTTGTCCCTAAATGTACAACAACATTATCCTGCCACCAGATGTTGGCTTTAGGTGGCAGGCAACTTGACTGAAGGGAAGAAATCTCTGGGTCATTTAACAGACATGATTCATGGCTTGTTATGTGTGATATTACAGAAAAATCTACTTAAAAGTCTGGATCATCAGCAGGGTGCTGAATATTTGCCTGTGTTACCAGCAACCCAGGACATCAAAGAATATGAGCACTTTAACCTAGGAGCGTGAGAGATCAGCCTGGGAAATACAGGGAGGCATTATAGCCAAAAAGAAAACCCAGATGACTTGTCTACCAAGGTGTAAGCCAGGCCTTTGACACTAATTTGTTAAAATTTATTTGCCATGTGCAAAGTTCATACAATTTATATTAAGCTCATAAATTCTCTATAGCCTGTTACTCTTTAAGACATAAATTTCTTTCTCTCTCTCTCTGTTTCTCTCTCCATACTTTGGTTAGTCATCTAGCAAAGCATAAATCAATCTACAATAATGAATAATAACAATGCTTTCAGTGATGGAGAGAACAGGATGAAAAATCAATAGAAAGAAGACAAAAGACTTGACACATGTGATTAACATTTAGGCAAACAACATTTTAAAAATTTACACAGAATGACACAGAATATATATTTTCATATGCAGCATAGAGTTTATAAAATGGCTACATTATAGAGAAAAAGCAGGCATCAGTAACACTGGGAAGCTTTGATTGTGGATGCTATGGTATGTCACATCATGGTCCACAGTTGAAGCAATCTTTAGAGGAGAATGCATAGTAGCAACTCCACATAAAAAGGATGATGGGCTGAAAACTCACCTTCTATTAGGTATTTTTTTCTTTTTTTATTGTTAAAAGAAAAATTTACATTTACTCCCCTTGTTCCCGGCCCTCCCACTCCCCCACTACCCCACCCCCCTCCCCCTGCTTCCTTAACATGGGGCAGGATACCCTGCCCTATGGGAAGCCCAAGGCCCTCCCCCCTCCATCTCGGTCTAGGAAGATGTGCATCCATATAGAATAAGTTCCCAAAAATCCAATACATGCAGAAGAGCTAGGTCCCGGTGCCATTATCATTGGCTTCTCAGTCAGTCCCCACTGGCAGTCACATTCATAGGGTCCAGTTAGGTCATATGCTCATTCAGTCTTGGTCCAGCTCTATTAGGTATTTAAAGATGAGAGTCGGACAGAAGTGTGAATCTCAGTGGAGTCTGATAGAAGACACAGAAGGACAGAGCCAATGTTTGGCAACCCTGCCCTCAGGGCACTGTCCCTTCCATATTTGGAGCAAACTCAAATTTTTCATTTAAATTCCTCAAGCAAGATATTCTCTTCCTAGATGAGGGTGACAATACCCTATACCATCTGCTCTCTATAGTCACACAGAGACACTGCTTTTTATGGTCCTTCAGTGTTGATTGCTGGCCTTCATACTCTTGTTCTCTCTGTAAATACAGCGGTGAGTAATCCCTATTTGGTGGTACAGGATTTCTTCTCAGGGCTTAATTGGCAACTTTTATCCACTTGTACATTGAAAATAAATTAATCCCCACAGGGTCCACCTGAACTTTAATTTACAAACTCTGCCTATTGGCACTAGGCCAGCACATTTATGAATGACAAAACTCTGTGGGATTCTTATTCATGAGTTGGCTTCTCGGTGCGTGGAGTAGCAAATCCGCGTGCTGCTTCTGCAATGAGTAAGTTTGGTGTAAGCATAATTTCTTCTGATAACACTGGAAAGATTAAAGGGGCATGTAGAGAGTCCCAGAGAAGAGAATGTCCGTGAAAATGATGTGCTCACACCCAGAAAGGCACCACTTGGTGTAAAAGACACTGATCTTTGAAGGATCCACAAGAGCTGACAAGATGGGCAAGTGGATAATGTGTCTACATTACCTCCTAGCTTCACAGACTCTCAAATGTGGACATGAATAAATGATACAATCCTTTAGATCAAGGCAGTGTTTTTAATAGAATGCAGTGTACAAATTGAAATATCATACACAAGATGAGGCTCAAATAGTGTAGAGTAATATGGGCAACATTGCTCCTCAGAGGAACAACTACTTCAATGGGACCTAAGTTTCCACCTAATATTTCTTCTGGTCATTTGTTCTCCCAAGTTCTGCTTGCAAGCTGTTAAAAAAAAATCCCTATAGCTTTATCATTTAAACTTTTATCAAGCTAGGTAATCCACATGCTACTCATAGAACCGGCTTCAGCTTGAATGAAAATGCTTCCCCTCACTTCCTTAAACTCAGTCTTTTTAAAGATCCCAAATTGCCAATAGAGTGGAGTTTGAACCTTGCACCCATGCTCTGTCATCGCGGCTGACCACTTTGCATCCTTTGCAAACTTGAGACGTCACATTCTCTGGACAGCACTTAGCAGAGTGACGTGAGTAATATTCATTATGCAACAAGAAAATACACACATTTTAGTCCCGACTGCAAACATGACGTGACGTGGCCCATCTGCCGAAATAGATTTTCGAAGAGTCCCCTTGACCACCACAGCACCCAGACTGGAGCTATTAGCGACTATAACACAGAGGCCAGCAGGGGTTCGGGTTTTGCAAATTAGACAGGGAAACAAAGTGCTTTACCCTGACAGGCATTCCTCTCCAGTGAGATGAGTAGCCAGAGCAGATCTGGCACACTATGGATAAGATGGCCTGTGCCAGGAACCACTCTGAGAAAGGCACAGTTCTAACGGAGCAGACCTCGTGTGCAGTCCTGAAACCAAGGAGTTGTGCACCTCAGACTAAACAATAGCTTCACATTAGACTCAGCCCCCAAGAGGACACACAGAGATGGCTACGGGGATTCGGGACGAGCTCAGCAGGGTCAGGAGGAATGTGGAGTCCAGGTCAGACCAGAATTGGCTCCATAATTGATTTATTCAAGTTTACCAATGTGGCAAAATGAGTACAGGGATTTATTAAAAGCATGGACTTCATTAGTTTGTTTAGTATAGTATCCAAAGACTGCAACCTTCATTTTGAAACGCCGATTGGAAGAGCATGCAGGCTGGCCCTCAGTCTTTCCCATGGTGCTTTTCTGGAGTGAGGTATTTTGTTTCATTCTTGCTGGTGTCAAATATTGTCCAGGCCTGCTTTTGGTCAGTAACCCTTTGTTCCATGTGTTCACAAACAAAATGATTAATACTTTGTTCTGATATTTGAGGTAATTTAAATTTTGACGATGAATCACCGGATGACACCTCTCATACTTCATAGCCTTTCCTCCCAGAACTGTTTTACTGTTAGTTCCCTACCACTCGATAGGTTCTTAAAATCCCACTGACCTTTAAAATCGGGTGAATTTCTACAGGTCACTGGGGTATGACTCTTTATAAACTACTATTTATTCACTTAAGTCAAATTGTTAATTGCCTAAAACCTCTTTATTGAACTGATTTTATACCCAAGCATTCTTCCTACAATTTTATCCATCCATCCTACTCCCTTCCTTTCTTCCTTAGACAGGACTTCACTATTGGTCTACCTCTGTCTTCCTTTCTCTCTCTTTCTCTTTCTCTTTCTCTCTCTCTCTCTGTCTCTCTGTCTGTCTCTCTGTCTCTGTCTCTGTCTCTCTCTCTCTCTCAGTGCTTACCAGGATGCTAAAACGCAAAAGATTCTTAATAAATACTTAGTAGTTTATCTTGTCACTCACCAGTATCACAAAGCCACCGTCAGAGGATGCTGGAGAAGTGTCAGCTCTCTTTGGCTCATCATCCTGCCATCTGCTCCTCACTACGGCTTCTGTTTTGAGCCTTTGCCTCGGCACAGAGATGATTCACTTTCTCTTGGTGCTGATGACATTTCACCGAGTGCTAAAGCTCAAGTTTGCGGTTAATCAATTCTTGGATCATGCTGCTATTTAAGCTTGATGACTCTTTCTACAGAATCCATGTGTCCTTTATGGGGCTCCGGGCTCAGGTCTTCAGGGTGTCAAAGGCTCCTGACAGGCTGGAGCGCAGATGGTGAGAATGTTGCCAGGTCTTCTCCCGTAGCAAGAGGACCTTTACCCACAGCATTTGTTCCTCTTGCTAACCAACTGTTCAGGGCCCATGTAAGAATGAACTCTTTTCCAAGGATTCACAAGACTTCTGAGAAAAGTAGACTAATGTTATGCTGCAGACACAGAAAGCCAAATTCCCAATAAAACTTCACCGACAAGTCATTCATTCTGAAATTCCAGTGAATGGAAACTCTAGAGCACATTCAATGCCATCTGAATGAAATAATTAAATGCTGGAGTTGGAAGGGAACATAGAAATAACTTAGCACTTCCCTTCAATTTAACTTGAGAGGGGATGAGACCCAGAGAGACTGAGTGATATGTCCAAAAGTAGTTCTATAAGTAAGTTGTCACATCAGAACCAGACTCCAACCCTGTGACAGCAAGGCTAGACAAGATTCCTTTGGAGGGACTTGCCCATCCTCACAGGCTATTTTTAGGAAACAGTGTACATGGTCAGAAAGAAGCAGGATAAGATGGCATTAAAATAAAAAAGAAAGTTCTGGCTGCAATATGGATTTTCATAAGCGACATACTGTATGGGCTCAATGAAGGAACTTTCCATATTTCTTATGAGTGATGAAGGCAGAGGTTTAGTAGGATTTCAAGGAATGGCAATAGATATGACCGGTGAGTGTGGTGGAAAGGGTGAAAACAGAGAAGCTAACTATTGGGGAATAGACCTGAAAATTCTAAGTGGTCAAGGTAGAGGTTAGCAAGGTTGATCTGTCATCAGTAAGACAGTGTTTTCATCTTTCTGCTATGATGGATTTATAGCCAAGGGGTAAAAGAAATATTGTTACAAAGAACAACTTCTGTGGAAACATCTCAAAGGGCAACTCATTGAAGACAGCATCTCCTGATTAGGGCTTGAGTCTGATGCAGCTTCTATATTTCAATGATCCTGCTTGAGAGGTGCACCCCTGGGCAGAGGTTCTTGTTGCAGGAGTGTGATTAGACATAGAATGATCTCGTTGTTGTCTTTGCTTCTCCGAACCTGTTTCTCAGCGGCCACTTGTGAAGAAGTGATAGAACAATACAGAATTGTGCCCTCCTGGATCACTGTAGGCTGAGTCTGCTATTTATAGGCTTGGGAGACGGTCTACCCTTTCAATGTATGTCACTTGCCACACTTGTTACCGCTTTATTTCTCCTCCAACAGCTCAGAGATTTGCCCTTTGGTTTTGCAGACCTCTCCCTGAACAAACGCAGGGCCACTGCCACAGCGGCATGCAGTGACTTTCAGAAGTTTGCTTCTCTTGAACATGCATAACAAGTCGGCCACTTTCAAAAGTTGTGCTTTGAAAAAAAAAAAGATTACTTCTAATGAAAAGAACTCTACATTTGCCATCTATTACAAAAAGAAATACAGGCACACAGAGCTTGGAGCAAAAAGACAGGGCAGAATAAACCAGCATTGTGTTGAATCATAAAAAATGCTAGGTTGGAAAAAGGCACAAAAGATGCTGTATTGAAGAAGGATATAAGGTCACGGTGGAGGGGGAAAAGTGAACTGGAGTGATAAGAGAAAGTGAATGTAATTGTGTGTACCCGAGGGTAGGCACTGCAGAATCCTAAATCTCAGAATTACTAGCAATCAGCTCTTGAAGAACACTAATACTTTTGACTGTGGAGTACTGCAAGTCAGGGGATCAGAGAAATGTAAAGGAAATGAATTTATACCACTGAATATCATCTGAATAATTGTACATCCTGCTATAAAAAGAGCTATTATTTAACATACTATGTATGTAGAAAATACATAGCTTTGCAATTGAATGAACAATCAGGAAGAAAATTTTCTAAAAAAAATGTTGAAGGGTGACAAAAGAAAGGCATTATTGTTATCTCTTTATTCTGGTGGTTACACCTGGCTGCCTCTGCAGCATTTATGCAGCATGGCCTCCTTCCTCTCCTCTTTGGGATCAGTCAATCCATGCTAATTGTTGAATTATGCATGTGTTCTGTGGAGCTGTTTTAGAGCCATGACACTAGCTAGGCAGACTGAACTGAACCTAATGAAGGTAGTACATTTTTCCTCTGACACTTGAGATAATTCTTCTCTGGCCACTTATGGGTTAATTGAGCTGAGATTTGTGTAAACTGAGGCACAGTGTAGCCAGTTGTCTAGGAGGAACACACGGATAAAGGAAATGCTACGTTGGTGGCTGTTTCCTAGCAGAAGTGTGTGTATGGAGTCCACATGCCAGGAGTGCTTACATCTGTTTGCATCTTCTTGGGCGGGGGGATGTATTTCATCATCCGAGGTATATTTGTAAAACTCCTCTCTCTTCTTCACTAAAGCTCCTTTAATGGACTATGCAGTCATATCCCGTGCCTGTCTTCCTAGATGGCACTAGGGATGAGTGTCATAGCTCTTTGAAATGTCTCCAGTTGTAGGCCTGCCTAAGAAGGCACTACACACATGGAAACCTCCCACAGGAGTATGATATAAAAAAAATTTGCCTTCTCCCTACTGTAGGAAGTGACATGTGGTTCACTTCTTAATTCTCATGAAAAAAATCAAAGCTTCAAATTCCTTACCAGGCAGCCCCCATTTGTTCAAGTCGGTATCTGGATAGCACCCATGCCTTCAGAAGGTATCCATTCTGGCGTATCCTGAAATGGATGTTCATTATTAGTGGGTAATTAGTTAAGCCTAGTCAAGTTCAAGAGTGAACCCTTTCTTTCTCCATGGAGTATTTCTGGAGGCTTGTCCTTTCATGTGGGATGGGATGGAGCATCTAGCATTCCTCAGGGCTTCTTGATTAATTCCTCCTGGTCTTTGACACCGCCCTGCTTTTAACTTTTTTTTTTTTCTAATGAAAGTTTGCTTCAGCACCCACTCGAGAGGTTATATCTCCTACCCGAATACGCAAAGTCTTTGTTTCACCAGCTCATCTCTTGTAATGAGCACTTCATCTTCATAAATGTGCAAAAGCTCTCAGTTCACACTTTCTTCTTAGTCTGCTTCAGTTCTGCCACCCAGGATCTGTCTGTACTCTCCTGCTCAGACTGTCCCTACTTAGGGCAGTCTCTGGGTCACTTTTTCCTCCACGATGCTCTATCAGCAGATGGCACAGGTGGTACAACCTTACTCTCTTGGCATCACTTTCTGCTCCTTACTTTGTTGCATTGCCTTCTCTCCACAGCTAGCTCCTCCCTCTCTTCCTGCTCTGCCCTTCTTTCCCCTCCCTTTCATTTTCTTGTTCTCCTTCGGCTCCTCCTCCCCTACCATCTCCTCCTTCTTCTTCCTTTTCTTCTTCCTCTTACCCCTCTTCATTTTCCAGTGAGTGGGACAGGTGTCAAACAGTTATCTTGGGCTTTATAGGCAAGTATTCTACCACTGAAGTCCATTTTCTTTTTCTTTTTTCTTTTTTCTTTTTTCTTTTTTTTGGTTTTTCGAGACAGGGTTTTTCTGTTGCTTTGGAGCCTGTCCTGGAACTAGCTCTTGTATACCAGGCTGGTCTCTGAACTCACAAAGATCCACCTGTCTCTGCCTCCCGAGTGCTGGGATTAAAGGCGTGCACCATCACCGCCCGGCCTGAAGTCCATTTTCAATCCCAAAGCTTTCTAAAACATTTCTTTCTTTCAGAGCCGGGGTTTGGGCCCTAAAACCTGAAATCCAGGACTCATTCACTCACATTTGGCTAATGCTGTACCACCAAGTTTAGTTTTAAAATGTGAGTCATTGAGGTATGTATCCTTTACTTAATTCAGATGTACAGTTTAATGATTTGGGTAAACAAAACAAAGCAAAACAAAAAACAGAAGACTCTTGATACCTCAACAACATGGCTACCTAAACAATACCTGAACAAGGACATGTAAGTAGACATGATATCATGGCAGAAGGGACTATCTTGGAGCCCCAACTGTAGATAAAGTACAACAGACAACTGAGAGGTGCTGCAAATGAGGGAAGTCTAGCTCCTGGGCAGGAGTGCCCTAACTGGCTATCCCTAACTGAGGTTTCTGTCCCACCCAGTTTCAAAGAAACACATTAATCATAAACTGGTTGGCCTATTAGTTCAGGCTTCTTATTAATTAATTCTTACATCCTAATAATTCTTGTCTGTGTTAGCCTGTGACTTGGTACCTTTTATCAGAGAGGCATTCTCATCTGCATCCTCTACATCTGGGTAACAATTGCAGACTGTGTCTTTCCTCTTCCCAGAATTCTCCTGTTCTCATCTCTTCACCTATACTTCCTGCCTGGTTGCCCTGTCTAAACTTCCTGGATGGCTACTGTCCAATCAGCGTTTATTAAAAATAGTATAAGTGACAAGATAAACGACCATTGTCCCACAGCACCTGCCAAATAATCAGCCCTGAAATCATGTACGTGCTAGGAACACTGAAACAGAGACACAGACATGCACACACACACACACACACAAAAAAAACCACACAGAGACACACACAGGCACATGCACATACTTATACTCTCTTTAACACAGACACACGTAACTATAACCATTAAAGGAGGGGGTCAGTAATTTTGAGGGGTGGTATTGAAAGGAGCTAGGGGAAAGAAAGAGAGTGGAGGGATGACATAATTATATTTTCAATAAGAAGCTACTTTGGGAAACCCAATTCCCAAGCAGTATTGCCTTGCCCAAACTTGTTGCAGTGGGAAGAGCTTGGTCCTGCCTCAGCTTGACTTACCAGGCTTTGTTGACTCCTATGAATGGAGATGGAGAAGGAGTGAATGGGGAGGGGGCAGAAGGGAGGTAGGAAGAAGGAACTGGAGGAGAGGATGGAGGGGAAACTGTGGTGGGGTATGTAAAGTAAATAGAAAACAATTAATAATGAAAAAAAGTCCTGTAACTTCTGCCAAAAATATTATGTCAGAGGGATTTTTTCTCTCTCTTCTGGATTCTAACCATAAACAAAGGACATTGAGCCTATAGTTTGTGATCCTAGAAAAGCTAAGTAATAAGGTGAACCCAAAGAAAAATACATATAGAGCCTCCAAGAAATTGGAAGCAGACAAGATCTCCAGGCAAAAGTTGGGAGCATGGGGGTGGGGATGTGGGTGGGGTAGGGGGGGAAGGGAGAGGGGGAGAGAGAGGAGAAGAAGGGGAGAGTAGGGGAGAGCTTTTGGGAGTGGGATGGTTGAGCTGGAGGAAGGATGGATATGGGAGCAGGGAAGGAGATACCTTAATTGAGGGAGCCATTTTGGGATTGACACGAGGCTTGGCTCTGGAGGGGTTCTCAGGAGTCCACGGGGATGACCCCAGCTAGGACCCTGGGCAGTGGAGAAGAGGGTGCCTGAACTGGCCTTGTCCCATAGTCAGACTGATGACTATCTTGAATATCACCTTAGAACCTTCTTCCAGTGCCTGATGGAGATCAAGATAGAGGGATTTTTCTAGCCATTTCAAAGCTGCCTTCTTCCCTCTCTGACTCTGCCCGCTGACAGTAACTGATCTGACCTTGTCCCTATAGGTTTCCAGTTCCTGGAGTAATACCTCTGTAGGTTATAGAATAAGATAAAACATTTTTACATTTAGCACATTCTTTTTAGAGCCAACCACGTCAAAACTATCAGTAGCTCATAAACTTATGCTCCACGGATTTTCTGCGTTGTGGTTTCCTTTTCCAGCTGGTAGCCATTTGAGTTGTAAGGAGTTTTCAGGATTATGAAGAAATCTGTCGTAATATTCGCATACAGTTGTTTGTGAATATGCATATTATTTCTTTGTCTTAGCTAATACTAAGGATGGTCTTTTCAAGATCAAAAAAATTAAACTTTAACAAATTTTATTACTATTTTTAAATAAAATATTTTAATTTTTTATTTATTGTTAAAAGAAAAATTTACACTTCCTCCTCTTGTCCCAGGCCCTCCTGCTCCCCACTATCCCTCCTCCCTCCCCCTGCTTCCTTAAGAGGGGGCAGGGTACCCTGACCTGTGGGAAGCCCAAGGCCCTCCCTCCTTCATCCCGGCCTAAGAAGGTGTGCATCCATATAGACTAGGTTCCCAAAAAGCCAATACATGCAAAAGAGATAGGTCCCCGCACCATTATCATTGGCTTCTCAGACAGCCCCCATTGGTATCATATGCTCATTCAGTCCTGGTCCAGCTGGATTTGATGAGCTCCCAATAGATCAGGCACACTGTCTCAGTTGGTGGGCCAGTCCCTCAGGGTCCTGACTTCCTTGCTCATCTTCTCCCCGCTTCTGCTCTTCTACTGGACCTTGGAAGCTCAGTCCTTTGTTATGATGTGACTGTGGGTCTCTGACTCTATTTCCATCCATCAGGCGAAATTTCAATGGTGATGATCAAGATATTTATCAATGTTTCTATGGGGACAAGGCTAGTTCAGGCACCCTCTCCTCTGCTGCCCAAATTAAAATGATTTGTACCTACTTTTTTTCTATTAAGAACATTGACTAATCAAAGGCCATAAAATGTCTTTTCATGGACTTCTTAGGGTTTTACAAACGGCCAAGTGAACTTTTGTAATGGACTTGAGGAGTTTGCAATCTTTAGTCCCTTTCCACCTCCTTTTCTCTTTTCCTTTTCCTCCATTCCCTCCGCTCTCCCGCCCTCAGTCTTTTGTCTCTCTTCCTTCATTCTTTTCCTCCCTCTTTCCCTTCGTTCATCTCTTCCCTCTTTCCCACCCTCCATCCTTCCTCCTATCATTTTTCATCCTTTCCATCTTCTTTTTCTCCTTCTTCCCCTTCTCCAATCCTTTCCCAGTCTACTGGTCCTTCATCGCATCTCTTCTCCTCTCTGCAGAACCCCTTTCCTGGCTCATTGGTCCTACATCACATCTCTCTGTTCTCTTCCACTGCTTTCTTCCCTTCTGGCTTCCTCAGATCTCCTGCTTTGAGGAAAGAGCTGCTTATGCATCTGCCTGTCACTTGTCTAACATATGAGTCATGTTATCTGGAACCTCTATGCTCACCTCATACCTTCTGCCCTCTTCTTGGTATAACTTTAAAAACGCATATAAATTTTATATTGTACTCTGCAAATATTTGGTTACATAAACTTGAAAGTGGCTCAAATTAGATGTTCTCACAAATAAAGTAGCACTTAAATTATCATTTTAAATGCATATTTCAATAAAATTGCAATTCATTCCTAGTTCACATTGTATAAATGCCCTGTGTGTATTCATTCAAAATTTTAAAATACTACTAAGTTAAAGTATTTATGTAGTAAATTGTTATTGTATACATTTATTTGATCTACTTGTTATGTAATTTGTCAAGAAAAGACAAAGAAATGTAAATTTCTTCTGTTCCAGTCTTTAAATATCGCTATTTCTCCCCTCTCTTCCTCCCCTTCCCTATTTTACTGGTGTGGCACCTTCAGTTTAGTGTGGAGTGAGAGCTACAACAGCATGTTTTTAGTCATCAATTCATTATTATTTTGCAGTTCCCAGAGAGTCTTTTGAGTGACCGCAGAGTAGAATGTGAGCCAGAAGGCTTCATAGGCAATCTTGAATGCACCAGCCTGCACTTGTTAGTGAGATTAAAGCTGGTGAGAGTTTCATGCTTCAGCTTTACTCAGATCTGACTGTTTTCTCTATAATTCTTGCATTATCTCCTGAGAAGGAGCTACACAATCCTCCAGCTACAGCTGAGGATCTGTCTCATTGACCTGTTTTTCCTATTAATTTCCATCTCATGTTTTAGCCTCTTTTTAATTATACACACTTCAAATTATTTCGTTTTCTTCTAACTTAGTATTCCTATCCTATTTCTCATATAAGTGATTTTTGGTGTAGAATCCTCTACCTGAACAAGTATTTCCATCACTTCTTCAGTTCCTCCCGTTAGGAGCTATGAAGTAAGACTCTTCCCTCATCAGCAGTCAGTTCCTTATTCTTATAATTTATGGTCCCAGTATCTTTCTCACGGCCTCATTCTTTAGGGAACAGGGGTAAGTTAATTCAGTCAGTCATCTTTAGTGGGGACACTGGAACCAACCCAAAGCAAATGTAGTAGTTTTACCTCTTCAGCTCTGGTTAGTTTTTACATCTTGGCAAGTTGATGCCAGCTAGGAATAGCGACAATCCACACCTTAGAGGACCACCCGAACACCAAATGAGACAAGGCGCTCGAACAGCATAGCACAGAAATTTCCATGTGCTAATTATTCATCAAATGTTAATTGACTATTACAAATACGTTCTCTAGTTATACCTTTCAGGGGTTAGTAGATTATAGCTATTATCCTTTCCCTCTTATAAATAAGCATGTAGAAACTTTGTGAGAAACTCAGCAAGCTAGTGTTATAGTGTCAGGAATTTCAATTCATTCCACCCATTTCAAAACTTCAGCTTTTGCTGTTGCATTAAATTTAAAATTTTACTTTTAATAAAAACAAGTGACAATATTTAAGGGGCAATTAAATTGTAAGCTGTTTATTATCGCACCAAAGAGAAAATTCTGTATTATTTAAGTGATACATGGCTTTTCTTAATAGTGAAGATTGTAATAAATTTGAGACGGTGGATTTCTGAGAATGTTGAAATTTTTTAGAGAATAATCCTGATGACATCATGTTCATAGAAACTGTACCAATGAACTTTATATAAATTCATATTATAAACAGAAAGTCTACATTATCCAATACATACTCATTCACTGAAGTCTGAGAAGAATTTAGTGGTTAGTTACCCACAACACACTGCTCACCATAGAAACATAGTGTATGGAATCTTGGTGTGACTAACAGTTCATCAGAATCAAGGAACCAGATATTTTATTAGATGCGGTTCATTCCATGGAAGTGGTTTCCTTATTGTCTTGTTCTCTTCTTACTATTAGGTTCCTTCGCCTACCTTTCTCCAGCTTTTCCGGGATTGATTCTGTGTTGAAGCACAGTCTATTATTTGTAATTGAAGTGAAAAGACATTCTCCTTCAGTGTTTGGCTTCACTTCCCACTCTACGCTTTCTTCTTAGCTGCCACATTTTTAAGTCATTCATCTTTTCTAGTTTTGAGTTCTCCACCTGTCAAGAGATTCCTCTCATTAGTAAACACCACTGCTTCTGTTCTGCTGCATTCTGCACACATGTGATGTTTGTCTGCTCCACTTTAACCTAATTCCCTTCTATTCATTTTCTTAGATGATAGAACTTAGGATTTCCTGAAGAGGGGGGTCGAATTCAAATACATTTTCCTAGATTGCACTTCTTTATGCCTTTCGTAGTAGATGAACAAAAGCAGCTAAAATGATGTGCTGTTTGACATTGAGACTGTGCAGTAATTGGTCTGAGGGAAGAATGCTTATGAAAATGAAGTTCAAAGAAAGAACAGAATATTTGGAGAGATGAATATGATGATTTGAAAGAAAATGGTCCCCAAAGGGAGTGGCATTATTCGGAGGTATGAAGGTATGGCCGTACTGGAGTAGGTGTGGTCATTTTAGAGGAAGCCTGTCACGGTGGAGGTGAATGTTCAGGTCTCTTTTCTCAAGCATCACTCAGTGTGACAGTCAATCGACTTCCTGATGCCTCTGAGTCAAGATGTAGGGCTCTCAGCTCCGGCACCATTTCTGCGTGCACACTGCTGTGCTTCCCACCGTGATAAGCATGGACCGAACCTCTGAAACTTGAAGCAAACCCTTTCCTTAAATACTTTTATTTATAAACGTTCCCACGGTCAAGGTGTCTCTTCATGGTATAAAAACATAAACTAAGACAATGGGTAAAGTGAAAGGTTACTAGAATAGTATCGGCTTATAACTCACTAGTGGAGAGTGTATTTAGATGTCTCCTTCTCTGTCTAGTCCAGCCATTGTTTCTTCACATTAGATGAAGCTTCTGGATACAAAGCTGAGACCACCTAGTTAATCTGGTTTTTTCATGAAGTTGCCTTAGATTACATCGTCTCCCCTTGTAAGTATTTTCAGGAAGCCTTGCTGGTTTCTCATACATCTTGCTATAATATTACTTCATGAACCATTCTCTTAAGCCAGGTTACAAATGAATGCCAGTCATTGCTGTGACTGTAACATGGAGACTCCAGAGTTCCAACAAATGCTCCAAATCAATGCTTACCTGCTCTAGGTCGATGCAGTTGGTTTATGCAACTTGCCAAAAACGGAACAAAGGAAATAGTGCAGGTAACTGAAAATTACCTGGCTAATTTCAAGCCACTTTAGACAGGTAATCAAATATATGACATATTCCATCTTACCCAAACGTACCTGAAATGATAAAATTCACAACATAGGAACATACATTTTTCCATTAAGCAGCAAGCACATTAATTAATAAATCTGAATTGAGTCAATATTTAACTACTAATGTTGGATGCAACTAATCAAATTTCATTTTATTCAATTCAATTTGCATATCTCAATGTATTTCATAAAGAGAAAACACCTGTGTTATCAATTAGAAAGGAAATATTCATGTAGTAGGGACATTTGGTAACTGGTAGTCAAATGACTATATTTCTTGAAAAGACTGTACCATAAAAATAATACCTTAAATCTAATCATTTAAGGCATATTTGAAATGGCTTTAAATGTTATGTTCATACTTGGAAATGAATTCAAAACTGTCTTATTACATGTCAATAAAGCTATATAGCTTTAATGAAACTGAAAGAAAGTTTTGAATTACAATAGGGCACTCATGCAGAATAATTCATGCACAATACTGGTCTCCAATTGGAAACTGATTTAATGCTCATGTTAATGAAGTGCTGAGGAGAAAGTGAATAATACAGAGAATTTCAGAAGAGTTTTTTATTATTATTCATGTAATAGAGCTTTTTCTTTTTCTTTCTTTTTTTTTTTTTTTTAGAAATTTCCATAGGAGTGTCTCTGGAGAGTCTGAGAAGAGAGAAGTAAGATGTAGAGAGATAAAGACGAGGAATGGGAGAGGAATGAAGATCTCTTTCTGTGGAATAAACATTTCCTTGTTTGTCATTAAGTTCTTTTGAGCAAATGTGAAAATGAAGCCCAACTTGTGCATTCTGTGAACTGAATAGTACGCTAACGATGGCCAAGGCAAGGGCTGGGGTGTTTTGCAGTGTGCCAGTGTCATTGACCCGTGTGGCTTTGCTATGAACTGAAAAAAAATACGACACCCAATGCACCAAGCTTGATGAGCCATGATACTCAACTGATAAATAAAATAAAATTGTGCCTCATTGTCGCAGTTCAGCATCTTTTCAGAAAGACTATGATGAGAGGAGAGCATCACTTCCTGGGACTGAATTAATTCAGTGGCTGCAGTTGTTCTACTTTCATAACCACTTTTATTTCAGGAAGGAAATCTGTACGACTATATATGTGGTGCTCTACCTCTTGATTCTGGCTTATGTGAAAAGGCCTTCTACATGTAAAGGTTTACTGTAAAGTAAACCCCAATTTGATAGCTATACAGCATTTACAGCACAGAGGTAGACCCTGGGCAGAAGGCTCAATCACTGAATAAGGAATAGTATAAATGTTATGTATTTCAGAAGGCTCGGTTGCTTGGTGAGCTCTTCTTGCTACTGCTGAATTGAGAAGGATACAATGTTCCCTCTTACTCTTAATCCACTTGGAAATCTCAACAAGGCAGCTCTTCCTTTGCCATCATTCGTGAAGTGCCTTTCTGTGCCTGTCTCAGGACATTAGGTTGTCAATTTGTCTCAAGAACATGAAGAATGGAACTTTTGGAGTTCATCTTTTGAAAACAACAACAAAAATGCTATTTCTAAAAAGTTGTGCCTAGGCTTACCCTGTGCCAGAATCCTTTTGTTCTTGTGATGCTAACCTATTTAAATAAATACTTTTCCTACGAGTCTTTCTGTGGAAACCTTCGCCAACACGGATGCCTGTTTCCTGATTAGGTATATAAATTTTGGAAAATATATCCTTGAAATGTGCTCCTTTGCCTCAACTTACCTCTTGTTTTCTACTTTAAAATGTTACTCTGGCCAGACTTTGTTCTCGAAGCAAAATCTAACAAACACTTTCTTATTTCTCAGTTTGGTGATGTGATCTCATAAATCCTTCTGGCTTCCTTTGGAGATCTCATTTAGCTCAAGAGATCCACAGTGAAAGCCAGTTTTCCTATTGAGCTCTTCTGATCTCTCAGTCAGAAACAATGATCTTTTTTTCTGAATCTCAACAGTAGCATCTGTACCTGTCAAATTCTAGGAACCAATGTGTTTCTCTCTAGATTTGTAGTACTCATGAAGAGAACCTGAATTATCATATGGCTTTGGAGCATTTTGCTATCAAGAATAAATTCAAGCAAGGTAGTCTGGAATCAAATGGAGACCTTGGAAGATATTAGGAGAATGAGTTTGGGCAAGTTCAGAAAACATTTTGAAGTTCAGTTTTCCATCTCTTGTGAGAGATATTAATTGCTACAATGGGAAAGAGCGATAGCCTTCATAGATCAGAAATATATGTAATTTTATTATATTACATATTTCCTTACGTCTACTGCTGAGCTTCTAGAGTGGTGGTTCTCAACCTGTGGGTCACAACCTCTATGGGGTAGCATATCAGATATCTTGCACACCAGATACTGACATTACAACTCATAATAGTAGTAAAATTAGGGTTATGAAGTAACAACAAAATAATTTATGGTTGGAGTCACCACAACATGCAGAACTGAATTAAAGGATCACAGCATCAGGAAAGTTGAGAACCTCTGGTCTAGATGTTAGGACTACAAAATATTTGTTCTTGTGTGTAAACCATTTTATCTCAAAATAAATTTGCTGACTAAATGTATGAATCTTACATGCTTTAAAATTTCTGTATTTTATTTCCTATCAAGTCGTGAAAAGTTAAAATTTTTGATTGGTTCACGCTTATTTAGCCATCCATAAATATTTACTGAGCATTTATATGCAAATGTGATAGTAGAACCAATGGATGGCAAATTGCACAAACTTTGTCCTCAAACTCAGCAATCTTGGAAGACAGGAATATGCCTCGGAAGCACAAAGACAGAATAGGGAGTGAATGTAGATTTATGACTCAGAATGATCTGGATTTCAGTTTTTCTTCTACAACATCTCAAGTACGATCTAGCTCACAACCAAAGTGTGCCTTCCACAAATACAGTTATAGTCACATTAATAATAAATAATAATAAAATAATAAAACTCCACAATTTCTAACCCTGTCCCAAAGGGTATTGTGTGTTTTAACATTGCCTTAATATTGGTATACATTAACCACGATATAGACACTAGTTTTCTCCTCCAAAGAATGCATGTAGAGATTTAGTTAAAATAGTGACTTTAATGAGATGTTAAAACAAACAATTGAGGCACCTATGAAACAGTTATCTATGTGTTCATTATTTTTTTCATCTTTCAAAAAAAGAATATTGCTTCCTGCTACGTACAAGATGCTATTGTAAATGCAGTGAGAAAATGTGGAAGACTATGGCCTTGAAATATGAACAACTGATAATGTACAAACACATTTTTATGATGATGGTCTTTATTATTCCTTTGTGTTTACAGAAATTCAATTAAAGTCACTGTGATCTGCCTAGGGACTGGCAGTATGTTTCTGTAATGAAGGATTTTGAATGTTGAGTGCTTTGTTACAAGTTGAGCATGAAAGACCAATACAATATTGAAACATAGGTCTTGGGAATCATATTTATCAGTTAGGAAAAATATTCCATGTGAGAGAACTTATCATATGCTCAGAGAATTATGAAAGCTCATCTCTTATTAGAATAGAGAGCACATTTACAAAACCTAGATGAGAGAAATCAAGAGTAGATGGGTTGGGTTTATGGATGGGGATGGTGGAGTTGGAATTGCTCAGAAGATGCCCATTGCATCAATGGAGAAGAGGGTCCACTGCTGGTATCTGAAGATATCCACTGCATACAACGGAGAAGAGGGTGCCACTGATGGCATCTGAAGATCCCCACTGCATACAATAGAGAAGATGCCACTGACGGCATCTGAAGATCCCCACTGCACATAACAGTGAAGATGCCACTGATGGTATCTGAAGATCGCCACTGCATACAATAGAGATGATGCCACTGACGGCATCTGAAGATTCCCTCTGCACATAATAGAGATGCCACTGATGGCATCTGAAGATAACCACTGCACATAACAGAGAAGATGCCACTGGTGGTATCTGAAGATCACCACTGCATACAATAGAGATGATGCCACAGATGCTATCTGAAGATTCCCACTGCACATAACAGAGAAGATGCCACTGATGGTATCCATGGAGGGAAACACACAAGAAACCTAACTGGGCTACAACATTCCTGGTTTGACTATATGTGTTAGAGGTTAACATTGAGAGACATATGTAGTAATCTGTGTATCAGGTTATTTATATAGAAATAAATTCCTATTTAAGATGATGATGTTGGGATGAGATGAAAAAAGATCTACTGGTAAAGATCACTTATTCTCATTCCTGACCGAAGACAAAGGTGTGCAAAGTTATACAGTGGGAAAATGGGACCAGTCTTTATTTAAAATGGACATATTGGGCTTGGATAACAATGATATCCTGATTTTATTAAAATAATTTCTCACTTTCACAAAATAATCTACATGACTCAGATTATATTCTCAGGTGCTGAGTAATTGCCATCATTTCTTTTACAGCTTTGTATGCGAGGAGACGACACTGGCCAGAATCCTCGTCGTACTCATTAGGTGGCAGTTGATAGATTGATAATTGCTAGTCCCATGTAAGAATTGCACAGTGTGCACATTGAGGCTTTCTTTTATAAGAGATGAGATGTTGAAATCTTAGCAAAAATTAACATGCATTCCTTGGGAACCCACAGGCAACTCTGAACAGCAAAGCAGGTAGACTAAGTACAGATCTTCACTTCTCCCTCAGCTTCTTGAAAACCAATCCCCAGTCTTCTCCTCAATTCTGCAGCAGACAACCTGCTGTGAACTCCCCTTCCTCTCTTGCCCCCATCTCTACTCCATGGCACAGATCTTTCTCCCCAAACTTCCCTCCCCTCACTCATTACTATATCCTAGTGCCACCCCCAGCAGGCCCTCCCCAGGAACCTGAACGCTACTCCAGTCTAGGTACACTGAACCTGATAGAAGAGAAAGTGGGGAATAGACTTGAGGTCATTACCATAGGAAAAGACTTTCTGAACAGAGAATCATTAACACAGGCATTAAAACCAAAACGTAGTAAGTGGGGCTTCATGAAATTGAACAGCTTTTGCATGGCGAAGGACAATGTCAATGAGAAAAAGTGGCAGCCTACAGAATGGGGAAAATTACCAGCTACACATCTAATGTAGGGCTATTATCCAAAATTCATAAAGAACTTTAAAAAAACTAGGAATAAAGAAAAGGAATAACCCAGTTAAAGGTGGAGTAGTGTTATAAACAGAATTTGCAAAAGAGGAAATTCAAAACGCTGAGAAACACTTAAAGAAATGTTCAATATCATTAGCTATCAGGGAAAGGCAAATCAAAACTACTTTGAGATTCCATCTTGCACCTGTCAGAATGGCTAATATCAATAAAACAAGAGTCAGCTCATGTTGGTGAGGATATGGAGTGAAGGTAACACTCATTAGTTGTCGGTGGGGGTACAAACTTGTATGGCCACTATGGAAATCAGTATGACAGTTCCTTAGGAAGTTGGGAGTAGATCTACCTTTAGATTCAGCTATATTACTCTTGGGCATACAACAACGATGACATTTGCTCAGCCATGTTCATGATATTCTCTTCTTAATAGCCAGAAATCTGAAAGAAACAATACAAAACAAAAACCAAATCAGATGTCCCTCAACAGAAGAATGTATAAATAAAATGTGGTGCACTTACACAGTAAAGTATTACTGGGCTATTTTAAAAATGTCACCATGAAACTGGCAGGTAAATGGTGGAATTAGCAACATCAACATGAGTGAGGTAGCCTAGCCCCAGAAAAACAAACACAGCATGTATTCCCTATATGTGGACATTAGTTGTTAAGTTCATGATAAAACAGCTACAATTTTTAGAATCACAGAGGTTAGGCACAGAGCAAGAAACTAGCAGGGCCGATAGGTCTGGTTAAGAAAGGGAAATAGAACAGATAATTATGGATGAATGGTGGATCTGCAACAGGAGGATCTAGTGGGAAGGATGAGGGGAAAGAGGGAGGAAATGTGGTAAAGAGACAGCTAAAATTAGAGGCCATATGAGGGGTACTATGGAAACCTAATACAGTAGAAGATTCCTAAAATATATATGAAGACAGTCTAATTGAAATCACCAAAATAATGAGGGAGACAGAGCCACAACTACTCATCTTTTTTCACCAACAAAGCTTCTAGCCTTGGTTACATCTAATTGAGTTCTGGCCAAATGGGTCCTGAGGGAGTTTCCAAACAACCCAGACTTGTGTCAAGAGTATAGGTTGCTCTCTACAAGCTAATGCAAGGCACCAATGCTGAATACAACATCTAGGAATTTCATTGAACATGGAGAAGTTGAACTGGTACCTACTGAGAACCTTCACCTTTACTTGCTAGTGCCCATGACACGGAAGGTATTTTGCACACTGCTAAAAGAGACACGTGAACACCACCCAGCAACACACCATTGGTCCGATAATGATGTCCTGCCTGTAAGATATTGTAGTGCAATGGTGGCACAAAACTTTTGGGAATAACCAACCAATGTCTGATTTGATTTAGGCCCACTCCATGAGATGAACCCATGCCTGATACTCTGGGGGTAATCAGGAATCTGAAACTAGATAGCCTTGTGTCAAAGAGTAAAACCTAATACTACTGTTTTTAAACTAATAAACAGAAAAATAAGCAACAATAATGACAACAAAATAGCAATAAAATGACTACTAAGGCCGGATAGTGGTGGTGGCAGACACCTTTAATCCCAGGCAGATTTCTGTGAGTTCGAGTCCATCCTGGTCTACAAGAGCTAGTTCCAGGAAAGCTAGGACTGTTACACAAAGAAACTTTGTCTCAGAAAAAAAAAGACTCCTAATAACATTACGCTATACTCATAGATCAGTGTCTTGTTTCCTCAGTCATCAGCAGAGAAGCTTCCTGCGTTAGCAGATAGGAACAAATAGAGATCCACAGTCAGACATGACGCGGAAAGTGAGAGACCTTGGAACACTCATCCCTAAATATGAAGTTTCCATCAAATCCCTCCTCTGAGCGCTCAGAGAACCCAGAAGAAGAGGAGGGAAAAAGAGTGTAATAGCCAGAGCAGATGGAAGAAAGTAAGAAAACAAAGCCCACTAAATAAACAGGAGCAAAGCTCATATGACCTCACAGCGATGGAGGCAGCACACATATGACCTGTACAGGTTCATACCAGGTCCTTTGTACACATTTTAGTGTTTTATGGGATTCCTGAGTGTGTGAATGATTGGGTTTCTGCTTCATGAGCCTCCTCTTGGGCTCTTTTTCTTATATTTATTTCTTTTGTTCAATTCCAATGTGCTAATCTTTGTTTTAACTTATACTTTATTTTGTTGTATAAAAAGAAATCCTATCAAAAATTTAAACTTTCATTTTTTAAATAGTAAAACTGAAGTTCAAATTTGAGGCAAAACTTGAGTTTTAAAATGAGATATCTTTCAGCCATAAAACGTGACCTCTATCCCCATTATTAGGAAACATAATAGATACACAAAATATAGACTATCCCAGTACATTTGGGGTGATGGACAACTCATGAAGGTAGACCTAGAAGCGGAGAGGAATAATTCTTAACATAGTTAGGGTATCTCAACTAAACAGTGAATGGTTTGGGGTCTCAGAAATTATAACTTCATTCATAGTGGAATGTGGTATGAAACATTAACTGGATTTGTTGAGGACTTCAAAGCACAGCAAACAGTCTGTTCCTTAAAACTAAAAGATTGATAGCAGTATAAGGACAGACATTTACATGTTGTTCTCAAACTTATCTTAAGAGACCATTTAAGCACATGACCCACCAAAATAGATGGAACCCAAAAAGAAAAAATCCAGCCAATTCAGTAAACAGCGAACCCCCCCAAAAAAAGAAAGGCAAATGAGAAAGTCTGCCAAAAGTACTGGAACAAGACTAGGAAATATGTAGTAAGTTTGCACCAGGAAATTGCACAACTGTCAGACAGGGAGGTGCTTGACTATTCAACACTATCATCAAAATGGAGAGCAACTTTTAGAATAAAATGCTTTGATAATGACAGAGTTCTTAGTGGTGGTAAGCACACAATAATGCAACAAAGAGGAAAATTGCACACAGTGCAGGTAAATGCAAGTGACTGAGGAGATTTGGAACAGAGGAGGGAGAACAGAGGATATAACCATCAGAGTTGGATGAGAAGAAAGAAAATTTTCACAGGAGATTTCGCATGTTTGATTCAAAAAACATAAAACAAAAAACCCAAGCAGGAAAGCCATAAGTTTTGTTTTTTTTTTCTTCAATTCATTGTTTAAGATGATGTTTTGGATGAAAGCAATGTTGGGTTTGTATGTATCATGATTATTAAAGAATATTGAAATTATGCTTGTGCTGATTATTTCTTGTTTTGTTCAAATACCACTGTGTTATTAAATTGTGTGCCTTATTTTATTAAAGATGAATAATAATGACTTTCGCCATACACCTAGGCCAATCTAGTAAAATACGCATTTATGTATTTAAAATGTTTAAAGTTTCATTTAAAAAAAAAGTGAGTGCCCTGCTCCACACTCTCTACCGTTCTTTGGAAAACATATCAGCACAACATCTGTGTGAAGGAGTTAACTCAAGCACACATAATCCTCTACACACATTCTAGTGCACCTTGAGCTACAAGCAACAGCAACTGAGTTGACTTGTTTTTAACAAGCGTGTGGTGAATGGTACTACATCCATATATAATTCATTAGCGGTTCTCTGGCTTGTAATCACCATGATACAATTACAGGGCTAGTACTTGTTTCCTCCTCTCCACATTAGACTCCTTAGTTGTGTCTAAGTACTGAAAGTTGTATAAGACAAGAAACAAGATAAAACACACAATTCTATTTCATGCATTTTCTAGGTATTGGAATTGTTCATATGCAAAATGAATGCTCAAAAAAGTAGGTTTGGGTTAAAATCTTGTTTACTAGAATGTACACAGACGAGTAAATAGTGAAACATGATAACATACAAGTGTTTGAGCTGGGGTGGTTAGTTGAGGGACAGTATCTGGTAGAGGAAAATGTTAGTTTAGCAAGATTAGTCTGTGCAGATTTCTCTTGACTTAGACGTCCTCTCAGATAAGAGTAGTGTCTCTTCCTCTTGATACCACTGGACTTGTCTTGTGGAATTGTTACTTCCTGTTTTGGGAAGGTAGACAAAGGTCATAATGTCTTTGTATCTATTGCTTTTGAAGAATCTCAACTCAAAACAATATTGCATCAAAATGGCAAGTTCTGAGGTGACGTGTTATGAATATTGTCAGAATCGGATTGATAAAACTAATAGATTCACCCTTTTCATGCCAAGTCCAACCAGAAGTTCTTTCCATAAGGATTTTCTTCAAGTCCAAGCTAGACATATTGTGGGAAAGATTTTCCCTGCTAAGGGCTCTGCTACTCTGCTGACTGATCCATGGGCTTCTCAAGTTTCATGTTCATCTAGAATTGCTGTTGTGTGCAACCGGTTCTAATTAACTCAGATTTTAATTTTGCAAGCTCTTCATTATTGCATGGAATCAAAGTACTTTCAAAATTACTGAAACCTTATTTCTTTAACATAAATTTCCCCCCCAAAAGGTTAAAGATACTAGAACATCCCTTATACCTTTACTGTAAACCAATCACTTTTTCTGAGACAAGAATATTTTATAAACCATGCACAGGGGGAGGTTTTCGAAATTACAAATAAGTTATATCCTAGAGTATGAAGAAATGCTCATTCTTTTGATTTGGAGGTTTGAAAATTCTGTTAATGAATGAAATAATTTTGTTGCTGTAGGTTTTGTACCAAGTGAGAGAAAAAAAGAAAGGCAGAGGATGAGAGGATAGAGAGGAGACAGGTTTTAAAATAGGATTGAATGATCAGTTAGTTAAGACTAAGGGGAGCTGGATATCCTCTTTCCTCAGCATTGCCTTTCTCTATCCAAGCCCAGAGATGGCTGAGTAACACAGTACTCATATTTTGGTCTGTTGCGTACATTACCGGTATGGAACTAATGTCCATAATGGAATGTTCCATATGAGTAAAAGCAAAGAGGGTTTCTATCCTAAGGAGAAGCATTATTCACACCAAGAGATCAGCATTCATTTTCACAATAGCCGAGTGGTACTAATGCTCCAAGGATATTGTTCAATGCTTCTTGTCTTTAAGTATTTTTCTTTGTGTGGTCTGGAATCAGTGACTTAACTCTACATGGAGAAAATGTGGGAAAAGTGAAGAAAATTGCTTCCATGACTGTACTAGAAAAGCCGTTGACATTTCTTCTTGGCCTCTTTCTAGTTCTTTCTTAGATGTATTCTAAAAAAAAAAAAAAGCAAGGAGCTGCAGAGAAGGATCCTGTGGCAGGAGTCTGAGGGTGGTCCATGGCTAACAGCCAGAGAAAAGCAGAGACAGTTCAGGTCGACTTCCCCAAAGAACCAAGCCTGCTAAGGCTCACATGGCTAATTTTGGAAGAGGAGTCCTCTCTTGAGCGTTCAGTTGAGAACTCGTGACTGATAATGTCATTAGTGCCTTGTAACAGATGCTGAGACCAAGTCCCAGATAGGCTCAGAGTTCTCACCCTCAGAAACAGGGTAATAATGATATGTGTGGTAACTTGTTAACATTGGGTCAACATATTACAAGATAACATCATCAATATAATGCATATTTCAATTCATATCCTGAAATTTCAAGAAGAATTAGCTATTTTATAATATATTTTCAAATAGTATACATTGCAATCTTGTAGGTTTTTATCATCTTTAGAATTCAATCCTTTTTATTTTTTCCCATTTCTCCAAACTGTCTCAGTCTATCTTGTTCAAGTCTGTTAATGTCCCCTTTGCTAGGTATATGCTTGCCAAAAGTATTTATCAGATTTTACTTTTCAAATTCACTAAATAAGTCTAAGTTGGTATGATTTAAAATATTCTTCCTGAAAAAAGGCCTGGATATATTACTATAATTTAATGTGTGGGTATGGGTACCTAGGGAAATAAAAATACTTTAGACACCATTGTTTATATAAGCATCTAAAAAGCACATCAAAGTCACATGGTTCTGGAGTGTGTGTGTGTGTGTGTGTGTGTGTGTGTGTGTGTGTGTGTGTGTTCCCCTACATCTATGCCTGAAGGTTAGAAATGAGAGGATGAGGTTAAGTATGGTAATCTTCTTGTTTATATTGGGGCAGAATGAAATGTACTAAATTTCATTTTCCAAAGGGAAAAAAACCCAGAAAATAAAATAATTGAAATTTAAAATTCTGACACTATCATTTCATTCTAAATACACATAAATTTTTTTCTTTTACATCACATAGGAAACATCTATTTTCTAAAGTGTCACTGGGGCAACACATGTCTCTGTGATTCCTTCCTGATACCCAAAGTAGTCATCCATGATATCCCTGGTTCTTTCCAGACTCAGCTTTGCAAATTGTGATGATGTCACTTTTTTCAGAAACTTGGACAATGTTCTGTATCATATCTGCTGCATTCCCTTAGCAGGCACCTTTTTGAAGAGATGGGACATTTGTCAACATAGCCTTCACCACACAGGCATGGTGGTGTCTAAAAAGTGTAGAGGATATATATTTCACATTAATTCTCAAAGCGTTTTTAAAAGACATTTTACAGTTTTGAAGTTCTCAAGAATTTATATATCTGATACAATTTAAATATTTTTTAAAAATATATACAGTCCAATGTTGAAGAAAAAATGAGATTTTAGTGTGTAAATTTTAACATCCCACATAGTATAGTATATTCATTTTTCCAAAACGGTTTGCCTTTGAAATTTTCTATATAGAATATAAAAGAGGACTGCTAATCTCCACCTGTGCAGTTGTAAAAGCAATAGGGATGTGGGATTGGTCTGGTGAGCAGTGAGAACCTGGGGGATGTTCTTTTATATTTCTCTTTCCAACATTTTGAGGTCATCATCACTCTTGTGACCAAAAGAAATTTGGACACTAAAGAGAAAATACTCATACTATCTCTTAGACTGGAGACCTGTAGAATGCATGTGAATTCTTTTTTCTGGGAAAAAGTTAGCCATGTCTAATCAATGGCACTTAATGGTAGAGAATACAGCCCCTGGAAAGCAAACATGGGGACAGACTCACATCTCTGCTGTCTCACCTCAGTGACTAAGCTTTAGCACTCAATTGGCACCCAATTAACAAAGAATTAGAGCCTCCAGGAGGACTACTTTACATTTACTTGAAGAGCTAAGTTCATTCTTGTGACACCTCCTCGCCATCCTTCCACAATGCATGGGAGTTTTATTACAATTACTCCTCTTGATAAGTGAAATGTCAGGAAGCTAAGAATTATTAGAGCATTCTAATTGAAATTTGAAAACTAATTAGAATGTGTGTTCCTATCTAGGAGCTGCTGAGCTAAAAACTTTGGAGCAAAAATAAATCACGATGTTTACACTGTAACTGTCATATTTTTAAAATTAAATCCAAACGTGAGACCTTTGATTTACAACATAACCAAAAATATACACCACAGCACTTTGAAGTTCTTCAAAAAGTTGTGAAGATATTTTTTTAAACTAAATAGAAATAAAATCTGCTTTTTCTGGTATAAACTAACAAGTAAAATAGCAAGTAGTAGAATTTTAACAACATTATGTGGAAAATATGGCAACACTGGCCAATACCAACAGTCTTGTTCACAGCAATTGCTAGGATTATACTTGTGCAAAGAAAAACTTGGCAGGCAAGGTTGTCAAACTATTTCCAGAAATAAAGAAAACATAGCACACCACACCACACACACACACACACACACACACACACACACACACACACACACACAAAAACAGGAGAGAGAAGGGGGAGGAAGGGTGGGAGAGAGAGAGAATCTGCCACAAACTCTGATATTCCCAAACCTGCAACTGTAAAGCTATATAACCCCTAGGAAACAATTTGGGAATCGGTGACTAGAAAAGTATGTGTTATAAATAAATTGTCAAGAGTAATAATGCCATTTTGTTCCATGATCTACCCATTGTTCTGTTACCTGTGATACAGGTTCACACCCATGATCTACCCAGTATTCTGTTACCTGTGATACATGATGCAATCTCAGGACATGTTTTCTTCTGAAAAGTTACCCAGACACTCATCCTCCCAAATGATACCCTAATGGCCTGAAACAGTGACTGCAACTCTAAGTCTGGTATCTGCCCTGGCAATCTTTGGTTAGTGAAGGTTGTGTATACCATGTAGTGAGCAACTCAACTGTGGACATACTAACTTAACGTGTCTTAAATTTGGGAGCGATCATGCAACAGAACTGATCACACATTAAACTCTATCAGTCTAAAAGATGACCATGATAATCACAGAATCATACCCAGTTTCAGTCTTTGTATATAAGGAGATATAGACAAAGTGAGGCTCTTTTTTTTTTTGTTTTGTTTTGTTTTTAAGCTCAGGCTGGCCTCGGACTCATGATCCTCCTGCCTCTGCTTCCTTCAGCAAATCCTACCAGCATGCACCACTACAACCGGCCAAAGTGAAGCTCTTAATGCTGCAATTAGACCCATTTCAGGTGATAGATCTACCCTGAAAATTTGAACGCCCCCCATTTGAGTTAGTATAATGTTTGCCTAAATTAAAGGAGCATTCAGAAACCAGTACAAATCACATGTCTTAGGATATTGGTACATGGTATGAAAATACATTGCTCTGAGTGGTGTAATAAAAAGCTGAAGGAACAGTAGGTAGGCAGGGACAATAGGCAGGATTTCTGGGAAGAGAGAAGAAGCAGAAGCTAGGTACACAAATTCCTTCAGAGAGACGGCAGCCAGGTGCAGAATGAGTCGGACACACAGCATAGGGCTGAGGCAGAACCCACATGGTAGAATATAGATTTTAAAATATGGGTTAATTTAAGTTATAAGAGCTAGTTGAAAACGAGCCTAAGCTAAAAGCCAAACTTTCGTAATTAACAATAAGTCCCTGTGTCATTATTTGGGAGCTGGCCAGTGGGCCAGAGAAAGACTCATTACAGTCAAACGATGTTTTTTTAAGTTGTGTTCTTGCTGGTTAGCTATTGCACAGAGACTAGGAAGAAGAATGTGGAATACCACCCACAGGAAACTGCCAAGCAAGCTGGCTCAGATGCCACACCCTCTGGCAGACTGCTGGGCGACTTTAAACTGAGTCTGAAATTTATGACCTGATATAAATAGTCACTGAACTAGAAACAGCTTATGCCTTCATAGCAAAAAACACCCAACAGCGTGTTAGCACAGGAAGAAATAAAATGTCCAATTTCAGTTTACTTCTGGATTGAAGAATAGACATCGAGAAGTCCTCTCAAGGTAAAAGAAAAAGATGGCGTTTGCAATCTTTTAATGTGCTTAAACTGGAAACACAAACAAGCTATTCTGATTGAACGGAAAGCAGCTGGTAGATATGAGTGAGATACGCTAGTCTTTATCAGTATCTTGATGTAAATTTACAAATGGATCCTTTTCCTTAGTTGTATTGAGCAAAGGGAAGTAACTTATGCCTCTCTTCTATTTGAAGATGAGACCACACCCACTTAATGGCAGCTTATCGGAGTTTCATAGCAGTTCATGACTACATTGCACAAAGGACCATAAAATTTAATTTGGATCCAGGAAAGCACAAGTTAATATTTATCCCCCAAGTTCCCTATGAAGTCTAGACATTATACAGATTTTTCCATAGTATGAGATATTGGTAAATCACTCACCTCCACATTATTATAATAAAATAACAGAGACCATTAACTTACAGATAACATGTTGATTTAGTGAATAATTTGGAGGGTACAAGCCATGACTGCTTATCCCCTTTGCATCGGACCCATGTTGAAGGCAAAGGATAGCAATGTTGAAAGCACATGTCAGAACAAACTGCTATTTAAATACCAGGAAGAAGAGAGGGAGGGGCCAGGGAGAACCGAAGATTTCTTCTGAGAACACATTCCCTAAGATATAAGGACCTCAAAGTGCCAATGTCCAGGTTTCTCTCAGCAGCACCATTTAGTGGACCAAGCCTTGAACACACAGACTACTGTGCTACACTCGTCCAAACCATAGCATTAGGCAATTGGATTCACTGATCAATATTACAAAGAACAGTACAAATGGGAGTGGATTACTAACCACTCAGAAAAGGGATTTTCCAGCAGACTCTACCCTGCTCACAGTCGCTGGTCGAGGACAGCACAATTATACCATTGATACAAATACAGATTATTGCTGGCTGTGTGTATTCATTTCAAGGCAGGGCATTCACATCCAGTGGTGTGGCTTGGATGAATACTGATGTCATCAATCAAGTTTCCTCTTTCTGACAGTCCTATGGAAGCCTAGTAAGGAAAGGTCTAGGTCTAGCTGAAACAGACTCCTGATGGGCAGAACCACTGGCTCGCCAAGCAGTAAAGCACTTAACAGTGGGACTCGGGTGGAGGTCCAATGCAGGCTACACAGGTCTTGTAGTGACATGTGCTCCAGAATTCTTTTCTACTTTCAAGTTCTTATGACACTGCTCTGACTTGGGTTTCTGAAAGACCACAGCATAATTCCTAGCACACAGCACACACTACAAACTAAGGGCAGAAAAGGGAGTAAACGCTGGATCCATTTTTACCTCTTTCACTTTTTAATGGGAGCCAGTTCTTGGAAAAACAAAACAAAACCAACCTCAGGCTTGATAGGACTTAACATTTGCAAAACATGGGACCATACAGTGGCTTCTTGAGAATTGATTAGAGTTATGACAGATTTCTAGAAACTACTCCTAGATTCAGCACCTTCTTAGTGGTTTCCAGAAATTCTATTCTTCAGAAAGCCCTCCAATACCCGAAGTGCAAGCACTAGCCACATTCGTGTCCAGGTGTCACCAAGCACTCCACTGAGGATGAGAAGGCCAAGGTGCAACGTCTGAAAACAAACGGCTAACGTATGGAGTGACCAAGCAGGAGGAGTTCCCCTTGCTTGCTTTCCAGTCTAGAAATTCTTCTTCATTGGCATTGAGAATCTACACTAGCAGCATAGGCTCTGCTCATTCTGAAGGACTAGGAGGCTGAGCTTTACCACACCACAAGTATACTCTTCTATGATTATCTCCTTGTTATTAACATGGGAAGTTATTGGAAAATGCTAGTTGATACACACTTTAAAAAAAATACATGTTATAGCCGGGCCGTGGTGGCACATGCCTTTAATCCCAGTACTCGGGAGGCAGAGACAGGCAGATCTCTGTGAGTTCGAGACCAGCCTGGTCTAGAAGAGCTAGTTCCAGGACAGGCTCCAAAGCCATAGAGAAACCCTGTCTCAAAAAACCAAAAAAAGGGGGGGGGCAGGGCTGGAGAGATGGCTCAGCGGCTAGGAGCATTGCCTGCTCTTCCAAAGGTCCTGAGTTCAATTCCTGGCAACCACATGTTGGCTCACAACCATCTATAATGAGGTCTGGTGCCCTTTTCTGGTCTGCAGACATACACACAGACAGAATATTGTATACATAATAAAGAAATACAGACATACAGACAGAATATTGTATACATAATAAATAAATATTTAAAAATACTTGTTATAAATTAGCAAGCCATCTAATTAGGTTTTTTTGATAGCGAAGATATACATAGGGAAGGGACTTAGAAAAAATTCATTTGTCATGAATACTGAATTATATATGACTTGATTAATGGAGAAATACAGATTTTAAGATGGCCTTACAAGGAGAATGCTGCTGGGTTTTTAAGAGAACAAGGTTTGAGAGAAAAAGAAACAGCTCACCCATTATCTTAGGGAGAGTTTGTCAGAGGAGACAGGTCTAACACAGAGGAGGCCACTCTGCTGGGGTCAGAAGTTAAGGCGTCAGCCCACCTGGGCATGGCTGAGCTTGCTCCTTTAAGTTGCCCTGGGAACAAGTAAAGAGGAGAAAGAAGTGCCACGGGAAAGGAGGCCCAAGGTCAGTGGAGATCAGCTAGCTAGACCAAGAGACATTGTATTTTCTTATGTTTCTGCTGGAGGAGGGTGTTTGAAAAACTGCAAGGACGTTTCTGAAAAACAGTGGGGGGTTGTTAGTATAAGATGGGACTGAAGCCTTTCTCTTCTATGGCTCCTTCCCAGGATAGCAAGGGAGGAAGTGGGCTCTTCCTGACAACTGAGAGGAGAGAACTGAGTGTTGCTGGGTGTGGTCTGACTGTTAGCGGCAGCAGCTGTGAGCAGAGAGAGATTGCACCTGGAAGATCTAGGTTCTAGCAAAAATTACCAAATATTTCAATGCTCTTGATTATTTTATTATTTGACCGAAAGCCATGCAAGCTATTTTGACCTGCTAGAACACATGATGGACCGACCCTGTAGAAACATAGCCGCAGGATCTCCGTGACATGGGGCAACAGCAGGATTTCTGAGGGGAATTTAAGTGAAGGTCCAGGGTTGATGGTGCACCAGAAGCCAGAGGCCTTGAACTTGACCGACAACACATTACACAATGAACATTTGCAAATAAAGCCCTTTGGATAAAAGGTCTACTGCACGATCCACAATGATGCCCAGAGCCACAAATGAATGAAGAGGTGATGGATAGGTGCAGAAGATGGGGGGAGGGGGAGAAGTGGGTCGCTTTTATTTGTTTTGTTTACTTTTTATCAGTTTGTTTAGTTAATATTCTTATCTGTAGTTTTCACTTTATTTTCTACTTTTAAATTTTCTTTGGGGTGGGGGGTGCTACAGAGGTGAAAGGCAGTTATGAGGGACTAGGAAATGGGTGCAGTTGGGGCATATGATATGAAATTCACAGAGAATCAATAAAAATTACGTTTAAAAATAGCAACAGCATAGTCATGGGGTTGGGGAGAGGGCGGTGGTTAGCGTTTCTCTTTCTCGCAGAGGACCCAGGTTTGCTTCCTAGATGCCACTTGGAGGCTCACCACTTCAGCTCCAGGGGATCCCTGACCTCTTCCAGTCTCCATGGCCCACTTTTTGAATGTGTTTTTTGTTTTTGTGACCCTTTTTTAAAAATATATATTCTGACTATTAATCCTCTGTCTAGTATAAAACTGGTAATGATTGTCTCCCATTCTTTGGGCTTCTTCACTCAATTTCTTTATCTGTGTGGAAACTTTTTAGTTCTAAGGAATCCCACTTGCCAATTGTTTGTCATAAATCTTAGACAAATGGAGTTCTAAAGAGAAAGTTCTTTCTGACATCTATATAACATAGGGTACTATGTATGCTTTCTTCTGTTAGTTTCAGTATTTCCTGTTACATTAAAGTCTTTGATCCACTTGAAGTTAGCTTTCCTGCAACATAACAGACATGCGGACGTGCAGTTTTCCCAATGCCAATTCTAGAGGATGTTATCTTTTTTTCACAGTGCATGTTTATAGTATCTTTGTCAAATATGAGAATACTATCACACTACATATACTCGTGTCCACGTATTCTACTTTGTTCCATTGGTTTCCATATTTGAGTCAGTGCCATATTGTTTTCACTACTGTGGCTTTGTAGTATATCTTAAGATCTGGAATGGTAATCCTAGAATTGCTCATTTTATTCAGAATTGCTTTGACTACCTAGGGTCTTGTTTGAATTTTACTCAATGAACTTTATAGTATTTACTCAAATGAATTTTACTCAACTTAATATTAGGGTATTTTTTTCTATTTATGTAAACAAATGAGATGGAAAGCTTGGTTGGAAATCATTGAAACTATAACTTAAGTACAATGGTCATTTTTACATTACTGATTCTACTAATCTATGAGAATGGCGTTGAAGTATCTTTTTCTTTTCTAGTGTTTTTCTCAATCTCTTCCTTTAGAGACTTAAAGTTGCCATTGTAGAGGTCTTTAACTCCTTGGTCATGTGTCCTCCTAGCTGTTTTATTGTATTTGAGGCTTTTGTAAATGGGAGTCTCCACAATCTCCATCTCTGTATGTTTATTTTTAATGTACAGAAAGCTATTGATTTATGTATGGTAATTCTGTATTCTGCCATGTTATTTATTTATCAGTTCTAGAAGTTTGTAGCTGCTCCCATGGTTTCTTTTTCTGGCAATATTTTATGAAAGATTAGCTGTAGACAGCTTTTAAAAGTCTGCTAGAGCTCTGCTGTGAATAAATCTGGGCTTGCTTTAGTCAGAAGGGTCTGAATTACTATTTGTATCTGTTTTTGAAATAATCTTTTTGTATACTGTGTAAAGATATGTCATTGAAATTTATTTAATTACAAAAACTAAATGGCCAATAGCTAGGCGGGAGGTGTAGGTGGGACTTCTGGACAGAGAGAAGAAAAGGGAGTCACTAGCCAAACATAGAGGGAACAGACATGCAGTAGGAGAAGTAAAAGCCACGAGTCATTTAGCAGCATGTAGATGAATAGAAATGGGAAAATTCTTTATTCTGGTAGCATTTAATGGCTGAGAC
>JAQHUG010000509.1:193267-213336 GCA_028555095.1 Dicrostonyx torquatus | reverse complement strand
TGGATCTAGAAAAAACCTTATTGAGTGAGGTAACCCAGACCCAGAGATATGAATATAATACATACTCACTCATAAATGGATTTTAGATATAAAACAAAGAAAAACCAGACTTCAGTCCATAACACCAGAGAACCTAACCAACAAAAAGGACCCTAAAGGAGACATACATGGAATTTAAATAGGAGGATGTAAATAGGAAGGAGAAAAAGAAAAGATCTCCTGAAGAAATTGGGAGTATGGGGGTCACAAAAGAGAGTAGAATTGGAGACGGGAGGAAGAAAGGGGAGTGGAGAAAAAAAATCCATAGCTCAATAAAACAACTTAAAATGTTTTTAAAAAGAAATGGATTAATTTAAGTTACAGGAGCTAGTGGGGAAAACCTAAGCTATAGGCCCAGCTTTCATATATAGTGATAAGTCTTCCTGTCATTTTCTGTGAGATGGGAGCCCAAAGAAAAATCTGCCAATATCAAACTTTTTATTTGTTATTGGTCTGTGTAGGTTGCTTATCCCTTTTTGATTTAAATTTGGTGATTTGGATGAATCATCCATTGCTTTTAGATTTTCAAACTGAATAGAGTACAGGTTTTTAAATTTCTCATTTATAGCATTCTGGATTTGTTCGATGGCTGCTGTGATGTCTATTTCTGATTCTGCTTATCTGCACTCCCTATTTTCCTGCTTTTGGGTTAGCTGCTCCAAGGGTCTGTCTATCTTCTTTAAGGATCAGCACTTAGGCTACTTTTGATTTTTTATAATGTTATTTTTGTTTCTATGTAACTAATTTCCACTCAGTTTTATATTATTTATTGCTGTCTGGCTGTTTTGGATTTGGTTTGATTTTGTTTTTCCAAATTTTCAGTTAAATCTTTGAGTCCTTTATTTGTACTCTTTCTGATTTTTCTCATGCATGTTCTTAGAGCTGTAATTATCCCTGTAGGATTTTTTTAATGTTTCCCCAAAGGGTTTTTTGTGTTGTGTTTTCATTTTCATTTAGCTCCAGCAATATTTTGACTTCTTTTTGATTTCTTCTTCGACCCATTTTTCATTCAGTAATGAGTTGTTTAACCTCCATGCATTTGTGAACTTACTAGAGATTTGTTTGCTGTCAATTTAAAATTTTACTGTGATATGGCCATAAAGGAAACATTGACTTATTTTAATCATTATGAATTTGTAAAGGTTTGTTTTATGGCCTAGATTGTGGCCTACTTTAGAAAAGCTTCAATAGGCTACTGAATGGAATTTATATTCTTTGGTGTTTGGTTACAATATTCTGTAGGTATGTTGAATCCGTTGTATGTAAAATGACATTTAATTCAGATGCTTCTCTGTTTATTTACTTATTTGTTTATGTGTTCCAGATGCTGTTTCTATTGAAGAATTTTTATGAAATTTTTTGTACCAGTGTTTGGAGAATGTTTGTTTAGAATAGTAATATTTTCTCGACAAATTGTTCCCTTCGTTAGAAGAAAGTGTTCTTCTCTATTTCTTCTTTTGGCTTTAGTTTGATGTCTGTTTTGTCAGGTATTAATATGAAAAACCTGCTTGCTTTCTGGCTCCCGTTGATTCAGTTAATTTTCTCCATCCTTTCACTTTAAGGTGATTTTATTTTAAAGCTAATGTAGGATTCTCGTAGACAAGAGAAGTGTATTTTATTCTTTAGCACATCAGTCACTCTGCATCTTTTCATTGAAGAACTGAGGAAATTAATGTTTAAAGTTACTATTTATTTTGCACACCACATTATCGTTATTTTATCAGCTAACAATATTATAGCAAGAAATAAAAGGCTTTTGTATATGTACAGGTGGTAACTAGGCCTAAGCCTGCCCAGGGCCTAAGACAGCCACCAGGTTTACAGCAGCATAGACTAGGTCATGTTTTAGGTGATGCTCTAAACTCATTAGAATGATTGCACCATGCAAACAAAATCATTTATTCCCCACAATGTATCAGTGAAGTAGATTCCAGTTTTCAGATGACAGAAGCAAGTCATTTGAAGTCATAGAGGTAAGTATGCTGCCAGTCTGGTTTTAAAAGCGTGATGGTATGGAGTTTTGCAATGATAATATGGGGGAAATATGGTGAATTCTCTCTCCAGAAGATAGCAAATTCTCCAAAAATTAGTAAGGACAACCATTTACTGTCTCTAGAAAGTGTTCTTAGACCTTTCAGCAACTGACAGGGCATTTGCCACAAAACAGACAAGCTCTTGGAGAACACTGGAAAGTCTGTTGGTGAACCCAGACTGTACCTCCATCCTAATTCCTTTCCTGGACTCGCTGGACTCTGAAGAGTTGTTAACAGTACGTGTGCACAGTAAAAGCTTTCAATCGAGTTTCATTATTCTGCAGGAAGGTAACCATTTTGGTCAGTACTGTTTGGTGAATACACAAAATCTTATCCCATGCAAGATTTGCCTCCTTTGTCAAAAATCAGCTGAACATAGTTTCATTGTTTTCTTTGTCCAAACCTAGCTGGGCATACTTTGGCTGTTTCCTTTCGAGGTTGACTATTTTGTTCTGTGGGCCTTTCCACTCTCATGCTAGCACCAAGCTGGCTTTATAACCAAGCTCTGCAGTAGAATTTGATGGCAGTCATTCTAATACTTCAGTAGTATTCTCCCTCCCTAGAATTACTTTGGCTATTTGTGGTTCTATATGGATTTCAATTGCATTTTTCTAAGTCTATGAAATGCAACATCAGAATTTTATAGGTATTGCATTAATCTTTTTTTTAAACTCTTCTTATTTATTTTACTCTTGGCCCTTAAGTGTGGGAGCTTTATCAGAAAGTTAAAGAAATGTTAATTGGTGGGATTAGCTAGAGAGAGTAGGTCTGTGGAGTGGTGGCGTGTCATCCTTGGTCTCTTCCTCTATGTGTTTGGTTGATACCATGAGGTGGGTAACTCTGCTCCTCCACACTGATCTGCTACCATGATGTTCTATCCAAGCACACAGAACCAAAACCATCGCCTGAGCCTGTAGCAGCAAGAAACCACTTCTTCATCCCGGCCACCCTGACCCGAAATAACAACACAGAAACTGTATTAATTAAATCACTGCTTGGCCCATTAGCTCTAGCTTCTTACTGGCTAACTCTTAAATTTTAATTTAACCCATTTCTTTTTTTTTTTTTTTTTATATATTTTTATTATTATCATTATTACAAGAAAAGGTTACATTTACTCCCCTTGTTCCCGGCCCTCCCTCTCCCATTAATCTTTAGGTTAACTTTTACAGCATAGTACTAATTCACCTAGCAGGAAAAAAATAAATTCCAAACTTATCGAAGATTTTAATTTAAAACTCTAAATGCTGAAAGTTCTAAACAAAAACATGGGGGATGTGCCTCAAGACGCTGTGGTGGGAAAGGACTGAACAGAAGAGCAATAGCACAGAGTGAAACCCAAGTATCAGCAGATGGAACTACATGAAGACAAAGATTCTGCAGAGCAACAGAAATTAGCACCAGTGCAAACAGACGGCCCTCTGAAAGGGAGATAATCTTTGCCATTTATATATCAGACAAAGGGCTAATGTGCAGAATTTACAAAGAATTGGAAGAATTAAACACTAAGGAGTTAAAACTGCTAATCAAAAAGTGATTGAATGAGTTGGATATAAAGTTTTCAAAAAGAAACATGAACGGCCAATAACTGCTTCTATGTGTTCAATGTCCCTAACCATCAGGGAAATGCAAATTGAAACTACTTTGAGATACCACCTGATCCCACTCATAAAAGCTGCCATCAAGAAATGTATCAACAAATATTGGAGACGATGTGAAGAGAGAAAAAAAACCTTCACGCACTGTTGAAGGAGATGCAAATTAATACAGTCATTATGGAAATCAGTTTAGAGATTCTTCAAAAATTAAAAATAGAACAAATTTCCAATACTAAGTGGTCATCCCTGAAAGTATCTACATATTAGTAACTAAGAAACGTTATACATACTGAGCAAGTTATATTTATATATTTATGAATATACATATATACACATATATGTATGCATATAAGTAGAAACATGAGCATACACACACATATATGCATAAACAATTAATGAAATAAAGGCCATGAATTTGAAAGATAACAAGGAAAGATTTATGCAAGACTTATAGGGAGAAAAGAGAAGGGGGAATGATGTAATTATAGTAAAATCATAAAACATAAAATTAAAATTAAAAGCTAGAACTACCATATGACCTAATTATTTCACTTTTGGTTTTATAATTAGATAGTGCCATACTGTATTATACATAATAGATAGAATATTATATGTATGTTTACTGCTGCTTTATTTGCTATAGCAACAAATGAGTCATTTGCCTTGTCTATCAACAGATGAATGAATAATGAAATTCTGATATACACACAAGATGGAATACTGTTCAACTCTAGAGAAAAATCAGATCACAAAATTCAGGAGAATGGACTACTTACAATATATAACATTAAATGAGGCTACACATTCTCAAAAGCAAAATAATTTCTCTTTCATTTACAGAACCTTTTATAGACAGAAGTTTCTGTCCCATCCAGTCCTGCAGCTGTTCAGTACCAAATAAACACACAGAGGCTTATATTAATTATAAACTATTTGACTTAGTGCTTAGAATTATTACTAATTAGCTCTTTCAGCTTAAATTAACCCATAATTCTTATCTTTGATAAGCCACATGGCTTAGACCTTTGCTCAGTGAGGCATTCTTATCTTGTTTCCTCTACGTCCGGCTTGCAACTGCATCTCTGCCTTTCCTTTTCCCAGAATTCTCCTACTCTGGTCACCCTGCCTATACTTCCTGTCTGGCTACTGAACAATCAGTGTTTTATTAAACCAATATGAGTGACAAATCTTTATAATATACAAGAGCCTTATCCCATAGCAGAACCTAGTCAATAATATATACACAATATATACATTTATGTAAAAGTATATATGATTATGTATGTATGCATATAAACAAATGTATATGTGGGCATAATATAGTGTGTATATTGGGGTAAATATTATGTAATGAAGATAGGTAAAAGGTGCATGATCTGTGAAAGAAGATATAATAAAAATTGTTCTCTTGCTTTAATAATATAATTGATTTTTTGTCATTATTGTTGGTATGTGTATGTGTGGCAGATAAGTGCATAAAAATAAAGTTAAAAGTGAAAGTGTAAAATCCAATGTGATGGCAACACACAGCCACCACAGTGTCCTAAGAACCAGAGAGGACAACAGAAACCAAAGATCAAAACATTTAATTAACAAAGACAAGACCAGATAGTAGCACCTAGAATTACAATCTTCCCAAGTCTAGATGCCTAGACACCAGTGTCAAAACATAATCAGTAATAGCCAGGACAACATGTCCCTACTAGAGCCCAGCAACTCTACCATAACAGACCCTGAATATTACAACACAGCTGAAGTGCAAGACAAAGACCTTATAATAAGCTGTATGAATATGGCAGCAGTCTTTAAAGAGAAAATGAATGGATCTATTAAAAATGATGTAGGAAATCAAAAACAGTGGAAGGAAATGATCAAAAGACTTCAAGACCTGAAAATGGAAATGAAATTAATAATGAAAACCCATGCCTAGGTAAATCTGGACATAAAAATATAATTTAGAAAAATGAACAGAAACCTCAGAGACAAGCATCTGCAACATAATACAAAAGATGGAAGAGAGGCTCTCAGGCATTGAAGACAAGATAAAAGAAATGAATTTCTCAGACAAAGAAGATGTTAAATTAAAAAAAGAAAGAAACAGGAAAACAACTGGCACAAAGCATTTAGGAAATGTTGGACATGATGGAAAGCCCAAACTTATGATTAAGAGTAACAGAGGAAGAAGAGGAGACAGCCTATGCTGGTGAGGGTCTGCAGCAAGAAGACCACTCACCAGTTGTTGGTGGCAGTGCAAACTTGTACAGGCTCTACAGACATCAACGTGGCAGTTATTCAGGAAGATTGGAGTAGACATAGCTCAAACTCCAGTTATACTACTCGGGAAGGTACATGAAGGATGTTCATTGCTAGTGCCGTGTGAAAATAGCACAGTGTGCACATTGAGGCTTTCATTTTTAACAGAGAAGATGCTGAAATCCTAACAAATATTAAAAGGCATTCACTGGGAACCCAGAAAGTAGACTAACTACAAATCTTTAATTCTCCCTCAGCTCCCCAAAAGCCAATCCACAGTCTTCTCCTCCACTCTGTAGCAGACAACCTGCACCGAACTCCCCTTCCTCTCTAGCCCCTCTTTCTACTCCATGGCACAGATATTCCTCTCCAAACTTCCCTCCCCTCATTCATTACTTTATCCTGGTGCCAACCCCAGCAGGCCCTCCCCAGGAACGAACGCTACTCCAGTCTAGATACACTGAACCTGATAGAAGAGAAAGTGGGGAATAGACTTGAGGTCATTAACATAGGAAAAGACTTTATGAATAGAGCACCATCAGCACAGGCATTAAAGTAAAACAGTAATATGTGGGGCTTCATGAACTTATAGGGAGTTAATATTAAAAATAAATAAACATTAGAAAAACTAGATACCAATAAGACAAGAAACCCAATTCAAAAAGACTAGAATTCTAAACAGAGAATTTGTGAAGGAGGAAATTTAAATGATTGGCAAATACTTAAAGAAATGTTCAACAATCTTAGCCATCAGGGAAAGGCAAGTGAAAATTACTTTGAGATTTCATGTTAAACCCATCAGAATGCCTAAGGTCAATAATACAAGGGACAGTTCATGCTAGGATGTATATTAAGGGAAACACGCATCAGTTGTTGGTGGTACTGAAAACTTTTATCGCCACTATGGAAATCAGTGTGATAGTTCCTTAGGAAGATGGAAATAGATATATGTAAAGATCCAGTTATATCACTCTTGGGCATGTACCCAAAGGATAGTTCATCCTACCACAGAGACATTTGGTTAACCATGTTCAGTGTCTTTCTCTTCATAATAGCTAGAAATTAAGTATGTCCTAGACGTCCCCCAACAGAAGAACGGATAAAGAAAATGTGATGAATTTTTCACAACTGAGTATTACTGGGCTATTTAAATAAATCCCATCAAGAAATTTTCAGGATAAAGAATGGACCTAGAAAAAAAATCATCCTGAGTGAAGTGACCCAGACATAGAAAGACAAATACAGTATGGATTCATTTTTATGTGGATATTGGTTGTTAAGTCAATTATAACCAAGTTACAATCTGTAGAACCACAAAGGTTAGGTATAGAGTAAAGTACTTGAGGGACAGGTAGATCTCCGTAGGAAAGAGAAATAGAATAGAAAATAATGAATGGATAGGTGAGAGATAGACGGGGAGGATCATAGTAGCATCTTGGTGAGGAAAGATAGTCTACATGCTACCAAAAACCAAACTTGAACAACATCCCTAAAGCAAACCCTTTGGTCTACAGTTGTGCCCTGCCTGCAAGATATGCTTGTGCAAAGGTGGCAGAAAGCTTGTGGGAGTAACCAACCAACATCTGATTTAATGGAAGGTCTACTTCAACACACTGCTTGAGTGTGCTATGGGACAATGGTTTTGTATGCTGTAGAGATATGTCAGTTGTATTGGTTTAATAAAATTCTGATTGGCCAGTAGCCAGGCAGAAAGTATAGGTGGGGCAACTAGAACAGAATAATTCTAGGAAGAAGGAAGGCTCAGTCTGCAGTCGTCACCCAGAAACAGAGGACAAGATGGGGATGCCTCAGTTATAAAAGGTACCAAGCCACATGGATAACACAGACAAGAATTATGGGTTAATGAAAGATATGAGAGGTAATAAGCTTGAGCTAATAGGCCAATCAGTTTATAATTAATGTAAGCCTATGGGTATTTCTTTGGGACTGAACAGTTGCAGGACCAGGCGGGACAGAAATCTCTGTCAACATGAGTGGCCAAGAATCTAAGACTTAACAGCTAGTGCACCAAGGGTAAAACCAAATACCACGGTTCTGAACAACAACAGCAAAACCATAACAATAAATTATGACTCCTAATGACATTCTGCTATACTCATAGATCAGTACCTCGCTCAACCATCATCAGAGAAACTTTCTTCTTTAACAGATAGGAGTGAAAATAGAGAGATTTACAGACAGATGTTCTGTAGAGAGTGAGAGACCTTGAAACACTGAATCCTAAATGACACATCTCCATCAAATTCCTCCCCTCAAGGCTGAGGAAACCTTACAACAGAGGAGGTGGGACTAGTATAAGAACCAGACGGAATGGGGGACATGAGGAAAAGTCCCTTAAAATCAACACGATTAAAGCTCATGAACTCATAGAGACTGAGGCAACATGGACAGAGTTCTTTTTCCCTATATTTGGCTTCCAGCTTAGGGTTTTTTATGGGAATTCCTGATTGTGTGAGTAAGTGGGTCTGTTTCTTGTGCTTTCTCTTGGATTCTTTTTTATGTTTGTTTTGTTCAATTATGATGTGCTATTTTTTCTTGTATCTTAATATATAATACATACACATATTATCCCTTAGAATGCTGTTTGTTTTTGTTTATTATGAGAGTAGAAAGGGAGTGAGTCTAGACTGGAGGGGTTGTGGAGAGTATTTGGGAAGTAAGAGGGAGTGGAAACCATAAACAGGTATATAATGTGAGAAAGACGATCTATTTCAACAAAAGGGTAAAAACAAATTTCCTTGAAAAGAGGTGAAGATACACGTAAGATGAAATATCTTCCTACTTACATGCACTTTCTACTGATACATACATACATAATTTGTCTATAAATATGTATCTATATTTATATCCATGTCTACATAGATGATAGATATACATAGATACAGATATATCTTACTGTTCTATCTTCCCAGAAACCCCTTTCCAAGCATATCGAGTTTTACTGTTTCTGGTTTTCTCTGTTAGAAACTTCTTTTCAATTATCTTGAGACTGGATGCAAATATGAATATATATGAAAAATATAAATATGTGAGACTATTCTTCTAGCTCTGTTCTGCTTAGAAAGTCTAGAAGGTCAGCTGGGATAGAATTCAGTACCTCATTCCCTAAAGTATGTGCCTCACAATGCTGTGTGCCAGTGCCTACTTGCAGAACCCATCTCTAGAAGTGTGCATGTTGGGTGCAGAGTTGTACCTAAATGTGTCTTTCATATCTGTTTCAGCAGAGTGACCCAAAGATTCTGCACATGGGAGGATAAAACAGTAACTCCTACATTGCCAAGTTTCACTATGTAAGTACCCTCACTGTCTACTCTATATTTAGATAAAGTCTGTCTCAGTCACAACTGAATTGGGCTGGTTTCCTTACAGTATGCTACAAGCTATGTCTTTTATATTATAGTCTCTAAACTATCTAACCTTCTAAAATCATGAGGGAAGATTGTGTGCGTTGACTTCTTTCATCAACACTTAGTATGTCTTTTATTTTAATATTAAATCATCATTAAACCTTAGCTTAGCCCATGTAAGTAGTGAAATGCTCAGAAAATCAGAAAAAGAGGAGAAAATACACAGGGTAGGTTCAACACATTTACATGAGAAGAAATTAGTGTTTCAAATTAAAATGCACTCATGTCTTGCTCAGTAAGTCATGGACAAATCTCTGTAATTTATTAAGGTTTAATTTTTTCCAGTTATAATTCTTTCAGTGTTGCAAAGAATTATATGTGTGGCTGTATTTTACTGAATGAGTGTATATCTAGTACAAATAATCTCTTCAACTACTTGTAAATGTAGGAGACCTAACAGTTACCAAATAGTCACAATAGAGAGCTTTAAACAGGGATGAAAATTAACTGTGATTGGATAAACGTATTTGCCAAATGTTCTTTTGAAATTTATAATATAGGTGTTAAAAGGCCAACACCCAACAGAACCAGTAGCTCAATCTTTTGAAGAGTACAATATTTATAATTCTAATGTCACTCACATTTTGTTCAATGGGCTGTGTAAGTGGATGTGGACATAAACAAAAGTCAACATACCTAACTTAGAATTGTCTTCAATAGTATAAGAGAACACATATGGGGCTTAGCATTTTCTGACATTATAGGAACCGTTTTGCAGTTGTGTGTTGTTTGATAAATAAAATAGGTTTCAAGGCAAGACAGAAAGAAAACAAGAGACTGTAACAAGTAGTACACGGAGTTGATACTATAATTAAGAAAACACTCTAGCCGTCAATTTAAAACACTCACAAAATTAATGAGACACTGAAATACATGTTAGCAGTTTTCTGAAAAAAAATTAAACATGCAGTTACAGCATTACTCAGCAATTCTTACTATATGTGTAGTCTCAAGATAATTAAAAACAAGTTTCTAATAGATGAAAAATTAAAACAAAGCCAGTATGTTTGGAAAGGCACTTCTTGTCAGATGGTAGACTAGGAAGCGTCAGGAATAGGCCAGTGCCTGGACAACAGCTATGCTGCAAGAAAGAGCCTGTATACGACAGTTTTGGAAGTCTGGAGTCTATTAAAGTCTAGCAAAGCCCCATGGGAGGCAAGGCTGGTGTATTGCATTTCATTTCAGCAATTAGCACAAAAACAATTATCCATTTCCCCCTCTGCTGCCATCGTAGATAGCTTTGTGTCTGGTAATTTGCAGTCTTTGGGACCCAAGGTAGGGATGGACCATTTTCTCTAAATATAGGAATTCCAGGCTCAGGTCACTGGTTGCTACTTCAGACCACTAAGGTACAAAAAGAACACAATTTTTGTTACAACTTTCCTCATGGATGCAAGACTACCTTTTGTGATGAGGTGTTATCAGGGAACATGCAGGGATAAAATCATTCCACTTTTCATTTCCCTTTTCCACACCCAGTTTGAAATCTAGACTTTAATCAAGATATTCAAAAGCTACTTTATACATGGGCATAATGAGAAAGTGACTATGATTGCCTAGAAAAAGGAACAAGCTTAGAAAAGACCCTAGAAAATTCTAAATTTGTATATTAAGGTGACCATTGAAACACAGTAACTTGTATAAATACCGAAGAGAAACAAACAAAAATAATAATAGAAACCCACTGATCAGCAGCAACAACAGAAACAAAAAACCCACAGTGTATACAAAGAACATCTTATTTAAAGAAAATAATCGGAAGACATGGTGGCAGATCTACTGGACAAACATGTGAGAACAAATACAGTTGCTCAAAGAACTAAAGGAAGATGGGGAGTAAATCACAGAAACAACTTACAAGCCAAACAGAGGATAGATGAAAATCAAGACACCATAGGCAAAAAGATATTTTAAAATGGAAAATACAATTTCTGCAGACTTGTTGGAGATATAAGAGTAGAATTGAACAAGCAATAGATGTACTAATTCTATTTGTGTATGAATGTACAAAGTAAGGAATGGGAATTGCAAATCCAAGAGTAGTGGGAGGAATGATGACAAAAGTGACAGAGACTAAGGTGCCCGTGAGACAGCATTGAACAGACCATGCTTTGTGGGGTATGGATGGATAAGATAAAGGAAGTGAGTTGAAGAAGTAATTGCTGGAAACTTAAAAAAAATGAGATGAAAGATGTGATTATGAGCATCCTAATAAGCTCAAAAATTCCAGTCAAAAAACAGAAATTCAAAGCCCTATAGGAAGACATTGTTATCACAATTGTGAAAGATGAATAAAGAATGAATCTTACAAGTAACAAGGAAAGAAAAAATTACAGAACAATTTTTAATGAGTTATCAGATTTCGATCCTAAATATTGATATTTTGGGAGAAAACATGTCAGTCAAACTGCCTTTCAAAACCAAGGCAAAAACTGAAATTCCCCCAGAAAATCAGAAGGGGAAGGAGGTTTCTGCCCTTAACTGTCTACCACGGCTGAGGGAACTTATAGAAGGAAGATAATTTAGAGGGTAGACTAAAGCCATGTGAAGAAATGACAGAGAAAATCAAAGAGCTCGAAATGGTTCCCTTTTGTTCATTTCTTCCTGTCTTTTACTCCACATGCCTTATTTCTTTCTTCAAGATCTCATGCATCTCAGATTGTCCTTGACCTCCCTACACAACTGGTAACGCTTTTGAGCCCCTGATCCCCTGTCTACCTTTCAAACGCTAGGAAGACAAGCAGACTTGCTCGACTCCGCCCCATGCAGATGATGGTTTCTGAAGAGCTGAGCAAAACTGATAAGACCTTATCTTTAAACTGACTTTAAAAAGCAGAAAACATTTAAATTACTAATGTCAAATACAAGGGCAGCAACATCATTACTCCTATAAAATTAAAAATAATAGGGGACTACTATGAGCAATTAAATGTATGCTGGGCAGCATTTTCAAGGTAACACTTTCCTCATTATAAGTGGACTGCATTATCTAAAGGTGCCAAAAAAGAGAGTCATTTAATTCTTTTAAGACCTAGAAGCAAATATATTTCACAAATATTGATTCAAAATCCTCAAAACTTATAAATCAAGTATTACTGGATTTTTAAAAGAATCAGATACTATACCACTCGAGGTTGATTTCTGGAATGAAGCAAATGAAAAGCTTGTGAAATATATCATACTAACAGAATGCTAGAAAATGTTTGAATCATCTTCATAGTTGGTACAGAGAAAAGTTATTTGATAAAATTAAGCACATTCTCATGATTAAAAATATTAAAATGAAACTAACAGGAAAAAAAAACACTGAAGAGAATAAAATGAATATCACTCTCAGTGTTGAAATGCTAAATACACTTCTTGTGAACAAGACAAGGCTAAAGAGCCTCTAACTTCAATTCAGAAAGGAAAGGAAGACATAGTCTGAACCTTGAGGCAATAAAGAAGAAATAAAGAGATAGAGAGAAAGTAGGCAGAGTGAAGGAGATGCCATGTAGCTGTCAAAGGAAAAAGATGCCAGCTGCCGGCCAGAACCTTACTGGTAAGCCACAGTCTCATGGTGATTCACAGATTAATAGAAATGGGTTAATTTCAGATGGAAAAATTAGCTAGAAATATGTGTAAGCTATTGGCCAAACAGTGATGTAATTAATATACTTTCTGTGTGGTTATTCGTATCTGAGAGACTGGGAAACTAATGAGAAGCCTCCACCTACACATAATCATATAAAATCATGATGGCTTTGAGCAATAAGCTAACCTTGAAATGGCCTGGAAGTTTAGAATCTGAAAACTTATGTATTACTACGGGTTAATATCTTAAGTCTTCAAGGTGGCATTATTTGACACACTGGAACTTCTAAGAATAAGGTCTAGTGGTATCCTAGGCTTTAAGGAATAGCTTGAAGGAGATTGTGAGACTTAGTACCTTTCTCTTCTTTCTCTCTCTGCTTCCTGACATAGGATGTAACCTTGGCATGATATGCCTGACAGACTACACTATCTCAATACAAACCCCAACATCCTCTATGAAATGCCATTACCAAACACAGGAGCCCAAATAGATCTTTCCTCTTTAAAGTTTATTTGTTTCAATATTTCACTATAATGAGAGAAATCAGAACAAAATACTTCACATGTTTCTGGGTTCAAAACTTACTGTAGCTTGGTTAAGAGCCCTTATTGCTCTTCCAGACTCTTCGGATCAATCCCCAATACTGTCATAGTGGCTCACGACTATCTGTAAATCCAATCCAAAGAGATGTAATGACTTCTGCTGACCTCCATAGGCAGCAGGCATGCATATGGTGCACACACTTGCAGAAAATCTCTTATATACATTAAATAGTAAAATGAATAATTCTACAACAAACTTTTAAAAACTTATTTTATCAAGCAATTATATTCAAAATGGTATGGTTATAAAGAGTGCAAAAAAAGTTAGTGGAAAAGAAAGCCTAGAATTAAATGGATAAAATCCATGATCAAATCCTTTTTCTTCAAATATATGAAAATTGTTTCTTGGATGAAAGAGTTTTTTCAACAAATGGCGATAAGAAAACTGGATATTTGTGGGAAAAGTAGTGATTTTAGTCTTAGTAACATTATATAACTAAATACTCAAAAATAAATTGAAACTCTCAGCCTGAAGCCTAAAATTAGAAAACATGGAGGGAATCCTTACTATTTTGGATTTTACAAGAATTCTTTTTATTTGATACAAAGGCCACAGAGAAAAAAGAGATAAATTACACAAATTAAAGATTTAATTAAAAATTTGAAGTTGTACACAGCAAAAGAGAGTATCAAAAAAGAGAAAGCACAAATTACTTGGGGAAATATTAGTAAATAATTGTGCTGGCTAGTGTTTTGCCAACTTGACACAAACCTACACATACTGGGAAGACGGACTCTTAGTTGAGAAAATGCCTCCAAAAGGTTGGACTTTATACAAGTCTGTGAGGCATTTTCACGATTAATGATTTATGTGGAAGGCCCATACAATGGAGACAGGAACTCCTGGAATGTTTAGAAATCAGACTGAGCAAGCCATGTGCAGTAAGCAGTGCTCCTCCATTTTCTCTGTTTTGGTTCCTTCCTTCAGTTTCCTGTCTTGAGCTCTTGCCCTGAATTCCCTGACAAATTGAAGCAGGAAATAAACCCTTTCTTCTCCATGTTGCTTTGGCCATGGTATTTTATTAAAACAATTGAAATTAGAACTAAGACTATTATCTATCTGGTAAAGAATTAATACCACAAATATACAGAGGGCTTCAAAAACTCAGCAACAAAAATATCCAACAATGTACTTAAAATGTGCAAATAACTTGAATCAAAATTACTTCAAAGAAAACAAATGAAATGGAACCCGTTTGATATCCATAATAGTGGATTCTAAAACAATAATAGTTATAGTGCAACATAGTATGTAAGTTCCTTAAACATTGAGAATGGGATGTTTCTATTAGCTAGTGATTCTGATTTAGTATTTGTGAAGAAAGTAAAAAGCTGGTATTTGGAGATTTTACATCCATATTCATAATATTATTATTCATAGTAGTTAAAGTACAGAATCAATTCGACCATGCATGGATGGATGAGGAGACATGCAAAATACATGGTACACACACATGCACGTAGAAATGTTTGTTATTCAAACGTCCAGATATATGCTGCAGCAGCTATGAACCTAATCAAAATTAGTGTCAACAGAAGAAAAATGTACCATGGTTTCTATAATAAGCAGCTATGGGGAAAGTTTCTATGAACAGAAATACCCTGGCACTGTACTAGAGCACTTGGGATATTTTTCTATGAGTATTTTTCATCAATAGGATTGTAGTTTCATTTTAGGAAGACAAGAAGAATTCTGGAAATTAATATTGATAATGTTTACAGAGTATGAATATATTAAAATAATTGAATTATATGCATAAAATGATTAAAGTAGTTATTTTTTCAATATGTTTATTTTAATCACAATACAAAAAAAATTGAGATTAGCTTGCCCTTAAGTGCTCATTATGGTATTATTTGTAATAGCCAAATATGAAAAGAACTCAGACATTATCAGTTGATGAATAGATAATAAGTGGTACATCTGTGTGATGGAATGGTATTTGGCCACAAGATGTAATGAAGTAGGATACACATGTTTGTGTATATCAATATGTTGAAATTATGGTATTATGTGAAAAAAGTCAAACATGGAAGAATGAAAAATCATACAATTGTATTTATTTAGATTTGAGAATAAGTAAGTACTAAAAGAAAATATGAGAATTTGCAAGTGGCATGAGTCATGGGAGGAGACTAGAAATCACTTCATGAATATGGGAGTTCTTTTTGTAGTACTGATACTGGCCTGTTGTTGGACAATTTGGTGGCTGCACAGCATAAATTCAGGGGAAGCCACTGAATTGGACATTTTAAGTTATAAAAATGGTGACTTTAAAATTACTTAAATTTTATCAATGTCAATAAATAATTGCCAAGAACAAAAATATCTCTGCCCCAAATTAAGCAGAGCCCAGATTAAGAAGACATTTTCTGTAGCCAAGCTCTAGTTTTAAAAGTTGTTTGTTTTTATATGGAAAACTTTCTCCTTAATACAAAAACTATAATGCCAAAAGATTTAGTTATTTTTAAGTAATTGGATTTTATGGGTTTTGGTTTTTGGTATTTGTGTGGTGTGTGTGTGTGTGTGTGTGTGTGTGTGTGTGTGTGTGTGTGTGTGTGTGTAAACCAGTATCTATAGTGGCCAGAAGGGGAGCTGGAGTTACATAGTTGTGAAGGCTGGGAACTGAACTTGGGTATTCTTGAAGAACAGTAAGATCTTTCCAGTCATTTCTCCAGCCCTGTAAAAGAGTTTTTTTTAAAGAAATGCATTTATAATTTGCATATAAAATAGTTTAACCAGTTAAAGCATAGGGAATAGAGCTCTGCAAACATCACCATCTTCCGTCTGCTCAGCCTCCACATTGTAACAAATATTCATCAGCTTCATGTCTCTAAAATTTAGTTTCTAGGTAGTTCACATGAGTGCATAGCATGATCTTTTATGACTGAGTTATCAATCACAATATTTTAATGATTTTCTACCTTTTATACTGCTTCATTGATTTTGTTGACTGACTATGTTCCACTGTTTAGGTATGCCAACATTCATTTACCCATCTAGTGATGAGTGGAAATTTGAGATATTTCTGTGCTTGTTTCAGTATGCATAAGACTACAAAGACCATTCTTGTATGAGATTATACATGGGTGCATGCCTTCTTTCTCCCTAGCCTTGCTGAGTTTCTTACTACTCTACGTGTAACACATTAATCTAAGTGACTCCCATATTCCTTTGCAAAGAAGCTGTACAATTTCCCATTCTCTCCAGCAATGTACAAGGGCTCCAAAGTCTTTAGATTCTATCTAACACTCATATTTACTAATGCTTTTATTATATCTGACTTAGTAGAGGGAAAGTCATAACCCATTGAGGTCCTCTGAATACCTTTTCATGTTCTGGTTAGCAGAACTTTTGTGTAAGTCCTTTGGAAAATACCTGTTTGCATTCATAGGCCATATGATTTTTGTTTTAATTACTGATCTATGTGTCTTAGAGTTTCTATTGCTGTGAAGAGATACAATGACCATGGCAACTCTCACAAAGAAAACATTGAATTGTGGTGGCTTGTTTACAGTTCAGGGATTAAGTCCATTATCATCATGGTGAGACATGCCAGCTCCAGGCAGACATAGTGCTAGAGAGGTAGCTGCTCCAAGTTGATCAGAAAGCAACAGGACATGAACTGAGACACAGGGCTACATCTTGAGCATATATGAGACCTCGAAGCCCGCCTCCACACTGACATACTTCCTCCAGCAAGACCACACTTACTCCCAAAATGCCACATCTCCTAATAGTGCCACTCCCATTGGGGGTCATTTTCTTTCAAACCACCACACTATCTTAGGGTCTTTTAAAAATATTCTAATACAAGAGCTTATTTGTATATTTTATCTGTATATTCTGTTTCCATTCAGTAGATGAATTTTGCATTTTCTTGACATATTCTTCAATGCAAGGAATATCTTTATTTTGATCATCTATAGCACCACCTTTTATTGTTGTGCTGTTTTTCTCAGGGATTTAATCCTCTTAATTAAGCTAAAAGTTGTCTTTTTTGGTTTTATGTATCATTTTTGGGTTGGGCTTTCTGTACAATTTGTGATAGAAAGCCAGGGTTGGTGGTTTGTCTTGCTCATGTGTATAGCCAGTTGTTTCAACACAAGTAGCCGGACTTCTTTCTTATTGGATTGCTTTGGCTGTTTTATTAAATATCAGTTGACAATAAATATTAGAATTAAAAGTTGGATTGCAATGTTATACACCTCCTCTTTCTAATCTTCATAGCAACAAACATTTCTATAATTCCCATTCATTTTGTGATGTCGAGATTTCATTTTTACTCCTACCAAAGTATTGTATAATTTTTCTTTTATGTCATATCCATTTAGAACTGTATAAATTTCCATATATTGCCTTTCCAAGTGCCTTTTTGTTTTTGTTATTTCACATGCTGGCATTATGGGTCTGGAAAGTTCCTTGGATGATTGAAATACCTTCCATTTTGCTGGAGTTTCTTTATAACCCAAGAAGTACCTTGGGGAGTGTCTCACATGTCCTTGATAAGATGGGCACCTTGTGGTGTTGGATGAGTGTTCTAATCTGATCTTGTTCATCTGCTTGGATTAGAGAGTTGTCCAAGATTTCATTTCCTTTCAAACTTCTGCCTGCTTGTTGTTTCAGATTTTGAAAATAGGATATAAGATTTTGAAATGTTATTATTTAATCTTTCCTTCCACATAATTTGATTGGTTTAGCTCCATGCAGTTTGATTGACTTATAAGAGATGTTTCTCTTCATTACTCCTGGCACTTTTATTCCACAGTAGTATAGTCTGATATTAATATAACCAGTAAAGCTTTTTAGTAGTTGCTGTTTGCATGACTCATATATTTTTTCATTTGTTTCCACCTATCTTCATCACCAAGTCTAAAGTTTATCTTTACAAAGACTAGTTTTTCATAGTTTATTTATTAAGTCTGTAAACCTCTGCCTTTTGACTAGACTATTTAATCCATATGCATTCTTAATATATGTGGATTTATGGCTGCTATTTAATTTTTATACATAGCATATACTTTTGTTTCTCTGATAGTTTATAGCTTACTTGTGTAGTTAATATTTTATAATGTACCATATTTATTCTAGTATTTTTCCTCTTTTGAGGCTAAAATTTCATGGATACCTAATTGCAATAGAACAATCAGCACATTTTAAAAGAGTAAACTTTAGTGTAATTTTTCTTGCCCTTGTATGAATATTGTCATCACTTGTTGGCATCTGCCACATCTCCAAAGGTGCCATTATATCTCTGATGTAACTTCTGCTATTAGGGACGCATTTTATTTTCAGGAATTAGATGTTAATAGAGTAATACTCTAACTCATCTGGCCCCTTTCCCAGAGCATCATCACGATTATTAGATCCCGCAGTTACAGTCACATCAATAGACCACTCCGGTTTATTGGTGAGTGGTACTACACACACTATATGGCTGTACAACACTGTGATTACCCATTTACTCCTTGATGGATAATCTTTTTATGGTATGTGGCTCTTACACATAAGTCTTCTATAAACTTTAATATACAAGATATTTGTGGATATTTGTTGTCATTTTTCTGGGCAAAAATATAGTAATGAATTGGATGTATCTTGTATTTGAGATTTTGGTTTGGGTAGTATCTTAGTAGCATATTTAGCATAAAAATAATGAGTCTTACTGTGGAATGTTCACTTCCATGTATACATGTCATTATGACTTGTTATTACTACCCTTGGCCACCTTAGTGTTCCTTTCCCTCTTCTCCCTAGCTCCCTTTCTCCTCAAAATCACACTTTTCTGCTTGCATGTTACATGTAGTCCATCACTCTACCTTTCTGTTTAGATTGCCCCTTCCTCTTTCAAAATTCCTTTTATAACATCATGTTGTATATAATCATACACAAATTTAAATCTTGGTTCCATGTGTGAGAGAAACATGACAAATATAGCATTTGTCTAAGTATGTTATACTTTGATTAACATAATGGTATTAATAATGGCACGTTCTATTTTTTATGTGAATATTTTAATTATATTTTCCTTCATGCAATCTTGTATAAATGCAAAATTCTCTTTATCTAGTTCTCTCCTCTTTTAGGTATTGTGAATATCATGATAATAAGCATGGATCTCAAGTATCCTTATGGTATGTTAGTTTGAATCATTTAGGGGTATACCTAGATAGTGATAAGGATGTGTGATAGGAATTTACAGAGTTCAGTTTTCTGGGAAATGTACATACTGATTTCTACAGTGGTGAAATGAGATTTCATTCTCAAGACCAGGGCACAAATTTTCCTCTCTCTTCATATTCTTAGCAGCATTTATTTTCTTGTTGATGATCATGTTGACAGGACCAGGATGAAATTTTGGTTTGTGTTTTTCTTATTGTTAAGGATTTTGAATATTTTTCAAATACTCTCTAGTTATTTATTTCCATTCCATTTTTGGAGAAATTGGGTGTACTGTACGGTTGGTAAAGATTTTGTCTTCCTTGCTATGCAGCAAATGTCTAATTTTATAGATACCAGTTTTCAAAGTGTAATTATCTTT